>JBBIGC010133835.1:0-23076 GCA_037576955.1 Lepidarchus adonis
CACACACACACACACACACACACACACACACACACACACACACACACACACACACACACACACACACACACCAGTGTGGCAAGCCTGCCAACGTGGAAAGCAAAATGATGGGGTCCAAGTACAGGGTGAACATAAACAGAGGTACACATTCACGCCACACCACGCCCCAGTTGAAAGGAGTCCCGGTTAAGCCGTGGCACAAGCATGGCCTGGCACATTGATTTGAGTGAACTACCCTCTACAGTGCATGAGGTGGAATAACAATACAGTGAGTGAATGGTGGCCAACCATTCACTGGCTAGCGTGCTATGCTATGGTGTGATGTTAATTACGGTGAGATGGAAAATGCAGAGGGCATGTTCTGGGATGCCAGGTACACAAATGCAATCCCAGGGTTGCCAGCTCACGCCCAAAATGTGTATGCACAATCTGGCCACCATGTGCACTACAGCCATGCAGCCCGGACACCATGAGCCAACCGCACAACTACTGGCACACACCTCTGGTTTATGCCCAGGAAAACCGCGTGCTGTTCTAAGGGAAATGCCGGTGTGGCTTCCTTCTAACAGCCCCAGCAGGATGCCAGTTTGCTGAAAAGTAGATACGGATCCACAGGGGAAACCCTAGAACCTCACCACTACTCACCAGTGGGCTTCCAGAACCGGAAGGTACCTGTGGAGTGGCAGGCAGGCATACAGGCGCTATAAAGCCTCTGAACCAGCTGGCTGGTTCAACGCCTGATTGCCCAGCAGCGTCACGCTCCCCCACCTGCAGTGTGGCGTCACCACCGTGGGGGGAGGCGCGCTAGCCTGGCAGTCAGGGAAGGGAAGCAACGGTTCCCCACACTGGTGCTCAGTGGGCAGTGCACTTTACACACACACACCTTAGTCATACATGAAACAAGAAGTCTTTGTGCTTTGGATATTTGTGCTTCTTTATGTTCTTACTTTTTGTTGTTGTATGAGAAACTTCTGCTCTATTGGTTGAGAAGTAGACTTAAACAACTGGATATTTTTCATTCTTACCCTATGCAGATGATTCTTCTCGTGTACAGCTTACTGAACAAAAAGGCGCTGGCTCTGATTATATCAACGCAAACTTCATGCCTGTAAGTCTGCCTCCTAATGCACAATTAAATATCACATTCCTCTTCATGTACAGCTCTGAAGTCATTTGCTTTGTAATCAGCCTGAATAAATAGTGTGATAGTTATGTCATTTTGAGTAGAAACATTAATCCTGTAATCAAATTGTCTTGATTGCATCTTGTGATAAAGAAGGTAAGACAATAACCAAATGCTATTGCCCTGAGTACATTTTCCCTTATGTTCCTAGATGTGAATTTTGAGGTCATTAAATAGTCAAAATATGGCTAATGATACATAAAGTGCTATAAGAAGTGCTTCTGTTGAAATGCAAAAAAAAGTGTGGTAAAAAAAGAAAAAAAAGAAAAAAAGATAGATAGATAACCATTAAATATTCATTAAAACATTTCTTTGGTACTGCTATATGGAGCACTGTTCCTCAAAAATATCTCCAAAATGAAATCAATGAAGTTCTGCAAAATAATGCATTCAGATGCCAGATGTATAACCCAAAAAAATCATGAAAAATGTAAACCAAGAAGAAAACAAAAAGACTGAAAAAGACCAGCAACACCCAATCAGAAAAGACAACACTTATTAATGTACTAGAGTAATTATTTTAATCACTGCATGTCAGAGTATCTTGACTTGAAACATCATCTCAGTCAGTAAGTCACTCTACATTACAATGTGAATATGTGCAGTTTGTTCTAAAACGTTGCAGTTTGTGCTGTTACCTCCTCTGCAGTACCAATTGTCACCAGTTCACCAATTTCATTCTTTGGCCCACATTTGATAAGTAGTAATCATTGCATCCCAGGATCACCTCACCAACAACTAAATGTTAACTACAAAGTGTGGTAAAAAAAATATTTTCCCATATACTCTGTTCACTTTTAAATTGCTTAAACTTAGGGCTAAACTACAAAATGACAAAATAATCTATAAGTAGTCGATAAAAGAACAGAGACTACAGCCAGTAGTCTGTCAATGCTGCTGTGCTGTGTAAGTAGCAAATGTTTTATATTGTATGTGTGTTAGGGATATGGCAGTGACAACAAGAAGTTCATAGCTGCTCAGGGTCCTCTTGGTTCCACCATCAATGACTTCTGGAGAATGGTGTGGGAGCAGAAGTCTGAGGCCATTATCATGCTGACCAATTGTATGGAGGGCGGAAGGGTATGTTTGTGAAAATGTAAAGTAAAACCTCTACATAGAGTACACTGTTAACACTATGTGCAATTATATAAATTCTCCTGTGGACAATCTTGATGTAAAGTTAATGCTAATTATATTCAACTACTAACTAATGCTAATTGTTTTCTTGATTAGTGTAATAGTAATGATGAAATCATTCAGACCCTTTCAGAAACCTCACTGATCTCTCTTTGCAGGTTAAGTGTGAACAGTACTGGCCCCTTGACTGCACTCCCTGTACTTATGGAAGTCTGCTGGTCACTATCCAATCAGAACAGAAAGAAAAAAGCTGGACTCTGCGACAATTTGTTGTTAGAAACGTGAGCTCAATGTTATATACACTTAAGAAATGTTTTATTAATTTCTTGGATTTTTTTCTCATTAAGACCCATAAATATAAACATTCCTGTGGTGTATTGTGCCTTATGCAAAAAATTGTTGTCCAAATAACTTTTGTAATATCATTTTTGAAAGGGGGTAAATGTATGTAAACTAAGTAGTTTAAATATTTCGGTTTCAAATGTGTAGCATAAGAAAACCTGTGAAATCATAGCTTTTTTGCAGAAATGTAAACAACTTATTCTAAGTCAAATGGGGAATTTTTCTCCTAAAATATGATTTCCTAAAAATTTAGGAGAAAGGGAAACCTCTCTCCGTTTGTGTATTTTTATGTGTGTAGAAAGCTACCTCTGAGGAGCGGACAGTGACGCACTTCCATTTCACAGCATGGCCTGATCACGGTGTTCCCAAGGGAACGGATGAGCTGATCCTGTTCCGTGAAATTGTTCGACAGCATATTGATCATTTCCAGATGACTGGACCTATAGTCATACACTGCAGGTAAAACATCACAACCTACATTAGTTCAACGAGTATTAGTTCCACCAAACTAAGCCAAATTAGCCACACTAACAATAATATCTAGTCAAATGTTACTTCTCCTCTCTAAAAGAAACTTAATCCCAACAACATATGTCAAATATAATTTACCTCAAAAATTGTGATTATAAACAATACTGTAAAATGCAATATTAAGCACAGTGCAGCTGCAAATATTATATACTAAAAATTCTCATCTTTATTTGGGTATGTGTGTATCTGCAGTGCTGGAGTAGGCAGGACGGGCACCCTGATTGCCTTGGATACGTTACTACAGCAGCTGGTGAATGAGGAAGCAGTCAGCATTGCTGCCTGTGTACATCGCTTGAGGCTCAGTCGGCCTCTAATGGTGCAGACCGAGGTACGGTCCATTGTCAATACAAGACCATTAAGAAGCATTAGGAGTAATCACATGGGCTTGATAAATGACCGCTAGCATAATGCTGTTGATGGAGGATACTATATGGTCAGACATAGTGCACAAAATAAAAATGTACAGAATAAAAATGAGTTTACTGGGACAGTACACCAGTGTACAAGCACCTTCAGTATGACAGGGAAAACAAATGATAGAAAAGAATGAAAACCAAAGGAATTAAACTAAAATGAAAATCAATGGCTGAAATTCAGGACACACTGGGCTAAAACCTGAAAATTTAGCCACTGAAAATTTTCTGCCAAAAATGGCTAAAATGAATTTTTGGTTTTCAGCACACAAGACTTAAACACGAATGAAACCGGGTGTTGTTTTTCGTATGTGGCTGAATATATTCTTATACATTTCAGCAGTTTTTAAAGCGCTTGTTCTAAATGCACTTGTTGTAATAGTAATATAGAGAAATGCACTTAACTTTAATGGACTTTGTGTTTTATGGGAAAAGATATTACATTTCACAGTCTTTCAGCAGCCAGTTATCAGGAGTGCAACCAAGTAAACATTTAGAATTTTATTTTATTTTATATTGTTCATTGTTGAAATGTAAGCATTCCAACAATTTGTGATTTGACTCAGAGCTAAGTAAATATTTTCATAGTCATGTATTTATTCTTTAAAGCATGAATTGACTTAGTAAGGTACAGGTAAGTACAGCGTCACAGCCATAACAGCAATGGGAATAATCATTTCTTTGGGGCCAGTTTGTTTTGGTCAAATGTTTCCTTATAAACAAAATAACAACAACAACAACAACAATAATAATAATAATAAACAAACAAACAATTAATCCCAGCTTCTCTTTTAAATACATGTAGGAAAGACCTGGACATTCTACAAAAATAAACACATTCTTACAGTGATGAGAGGAATCATACTTCACACATATATACACTACTCACAATAAGTTAGGGATATTGTGAGAGACTTAAAGGATGTCATACATACGGTGTTTGTTTCACTTCAGACATTTTTGGGATAGAGATGCAATTGTATTGGGGTGATTGGGGTAATAAATATTAAACTAATGAAAATGATGTTTCTTCTCTTACATTATTAGTAATATTAAAGGGAACTGTTACTTATTTCATTACAATTCAGAGCAAATATGAAAAGCACTCATTTAAATAACTTATTGTGAGTAGTGTATATTCATACAGTGCCCTCCTTACCCCTGGTTAAGACATGTTCTTTAGCTTCTAATAAATTCAATTGTCTTCCATATAATATAGGATCACAATGAAAAAAGGAGGAAAATCCAGCTATTAATTCAAGTGCATTTAATCAGTATTCATTCCCACATTAAGAAATTGTTATTTTACATAAATCATGTGTACCACAATTATTGGCACCGCTGATGTAATACTTTTGCCAACAAAACAGCACCTAATCTCCTATAATGTTTCACAAGATGGGAGAATACAGAATGAGGGATCTTCGACCGTCCATCCATCCCTCCC
Organism: Lepidarchus adonis; assembly: GCA_037576955.1. NCBI lineage: Eukaryota > Metazoa > Chordata > Actinopteri > Characiformes > Lepidarchidae > Lepidarchus > Lepidarchus adonis. The sequence goes on from JBBIGC010133835.1 coordinate 5,054, forward strand.
TCCCTATGTCCCTCCTTTCCTCCCTCTCTCTCTTTCTATCTGTGTGTGTGTGTGTGTGTGTGTGTGTCAGTATATATATTACATATATATAGTATATATATTATTAGGACTGTCAGTAGATTAAAATATTTAATCGCGATTAATCTCATGCTTGCCGTAGTTAACTCGCCATTAATTGCACCTTTAAGTCTTTCCAAAACATTCTGTTTTTAATACTCATCAACATAGACAAGGTAGACAAATAAGTTTGCTTTGCGCATATGTATATCTATTAATTAAAAAAATATCTCCAAGATAACTGTGATTACTGACCGATGTCCAGTAATCCCCTGTGAGCGCAACCGAGCTGGTTTGTCTCAACGTCTCCTCCACTTTAGCCTTCTCATGTTGAAACAAGTTTTGTGTTTTCGTTACACTTGTGGCTCTCGAATGCAATTCATACGTGCAGTCACTGGATGCGACGCGAATTATTTCAAGCAGACCCTCGTCCTCTACAAAGTTAATCGGCCTGCAAGCGGTAGCTACCAATTTGTAAGCTATTGCTTCTGAAAGTTTGTTTCTTGTAGAGTTGTCCATGCGTCTCCGCGGAAAACAATCCAATTTGGTTTACCTTTGGCGAGGTGGAGGAGCCGTGTTAGCATCAGATGTGTGCTTGGCTAGCAAGTGGTATTTTAGACTCGGATGTATTTCGGCGATAGTTTAGTTCACATCGACAGTACGTACAAATCACTTTAGTTTTGTTCACTGAACCGTCCGGGAGTGCTTTAAATCTGAACTTCCCATTCAAAATACTTTGTGATTGATCCATTTCTGCTAATTGAAACCTCACTGCAGTATATGTATATGCTTCCAGCGAACTGCAGAGGAGCATGAGAGAACGCGCATGCGTTAAAAAAAATAACACCGTTAAAACAATTTTGCGTTAACTCGTTATTAACGCGTTAACTTTGACAGCCCTTATATATATATATATATAGTAATGTAATTGTGCTCAAATAAGAGATTGATATGTTGTCAAAGGTTTCAATGATAAAAGTTACAATTTGCTGTAGAACTGGCTTTTGCATATAAGCTTTTAACTCTGCTGTCTGTATCTTTCTCTTATAGTCTCAGTATGTGTTCCTGCACCAATGCATTATGGATTCTCTGCAGCCCAAAGAGGATTTCAATCAGGAGTCTATATATGAAAATTCAGATATGATGTATGTTAATGCAATGGCTCTACAACAGTACAGGGCTGCCAACACAGAAGTCTGAAAGCACATACAGTGGGTAAAATAAGTATTAAACGTCACCAGTTTTCTAAGTAAATATATTTTAAAGGTGCTATTGATATGAAACACTCACCATATGTCAGTAACAACCCATCCAATCTATACACACAAAGAAATAAAGCCATAGATGTCCATACATTGCTATGTGTAATAAAATGGAATGACACAGGGAAAAATAGATCAGTAATTACAAAGCAGTCCTGCCACTCTTTTGCAAATTACTATGAGCTGATTCGGTCCCAACTGAGGACCTATAAAAAGGTGTTTACACAAGAAACATCTCATGATGCATAAAACCAAAAAGCTCTCTCAAGACCTTTGCAACCTTATTGTTGTAAAACATACTGATGGCATTGGTTACAGAAGAATTTCTAAACTACTGAAGGTTCCAGTGGGGCACTGTTGAGGCCATAATGCGGAAGTGTAAAGAACATGAAAACCTGTAACAAGACATTCTTGATAAAAATCTGCTGCCATATAGAGAAGATGAAATAATGGTGGACATTTCAGCAAGACAATGATCCCAAATACACAGCCAAGGAAACTCTAAATCTAAAATCTAAAGAACTAAAGCTAAAGAGTTCATAGAAGGGGCAGACAGAACCTACAGGTTTTGAAGACGCATGAGTAATGAGTGCAACTAGTTTCTCCATACAAGAGATGTCTTGAAGCTGTCATCACCAACAAAGGCTTCAATATTTTTCCTGTCATTTCATTTTATTACACACAATGTATGGACCATGGTTCAATTACTTTGCATGTGTATGTTGGATGGGTTGTTACTCGCATATGGTGAGAATTTCATGCCAATAGCACCTTTAGGAATACAGGATGTCCATTAAGTTTCTTTTACAATGTCAAAAATGTATTACAAAGACAATTGATAAGATATCTTCATCAGATTTGTTCTACGTTCTCGGTAGTTACCTGAACACTCTCCCTATCTCAAAATTTCTTGTGCCATGCACAAATTGATCAAACGTGATGGTGGATCTCTTTCATCCTTAGCTCTGATGTTTTACTGTGTCTGCAGATTCGATTTTGTTTCAATAATTCATGATACACACTGTGCCTTCTCTTGAGGAATAGCTATTTTGCACAGGGTTCATTTAACAGTATTCATCAACAGGGTACCTGAAATACACAAATGCAATGTGATTATAAACTTTGATGAAGATATCTCTTTAATTGCCTTTGTAATAAATGTTTTAAATTGTAAAAAGTCTTTATGAACACCCTGTAAAATAAATTAGAAGATCAGTGACATGTTCCTGATACTTATTTTACCTGTTGTACAGACACACACAAACACATTACATAGAGAAGGGAGTACATCAAAAACACTTCTGCTGACAGATAGATAACATCTAATGACAATTAAATCTATCATTAATACTGCTGTCAGAATAATCAGAGGACTACTACAAGGAACTGGCACCCCCTGCACATCACTGTCTTTTGGTTGCACAGATCCAGCCCCCTTGATGACATCATCCTATTCTTAAAAGATCATTAAGATTCAAAAGCTGTACTGTAATAATTGTTTCTGTCATTTAGTGTACATACCCTTCCCCCCCACCCCAATTATGCTGGAAAAGTTTAATTCTGACCAATGATACAGAAGCAGGCAATCTGATATATTCTCTGTATATTAAAGTCTCATATCTAACCACACAGACAGCCATTTTGTTTTCAGGCACTGATTAAATCAGTCTAACATTTTTGTACGCATAACTCCAATTCCCTATTACCAATACAGTAAATACCAAGGTCAGGCATAATGTTTTCATTACAAAAATACATCTATACACTAATTTGGGGGCAGTGGTGGCATAGTGGTTAGGATTTTGACTTGGCACGGCTGTTAACTGCTGCCCACTGCTCCACGTGTGCACGTGTGATGGGTTAAATGCAGAGGAAGCATTTCGTTGTGGTGCACTGTCTGCTGTGGTGTGTTCACAATGACAATTATTCACTTTCACTTCACTTCACTTCACTTCATTAAGTATTAAAATCAGTTACCATAGGCACGTGGTTTCAAAGCTCGGATGCATTCTATAGTCATTACAAGAAAACTCAGAGTTGTAAAGATGCATTTAGCCAGATACCTATGAAAGCTGTTTAACTAAATATGTTAAATATATATGTAAAGCATAAATGCTGGACATATAGGGAAAATAACAAAGCAGGAGAACATCTAGAGTTTATGTAACCCAAGTAGTAAATGAAGAATTTGGATTTATTTAGCATTTTCCAAAAAAGAGAAAAAAAAATAAGACTGATTTTGCTGATACCCAGACATTGTGGAGAAAGTTATACTCTACTGCTAACGAAACCTAGCTTTCTGAGATCACCACCTATCACCACCTATTATATCACCTTTTCACCTATATTGCATATTTTATTATTAATTATAAGGTTAATATTTTTTAACCTTTGTAAAGGTTGGAGTTTTACAACAAAAGTGGAAAAATGTCTGACATGATTTACCTTTTTTATTTTGCCACAGGAAAACCTGTGCTTTAAACTGTGGTATGCAGAATTTCTATATACTCACTGTATGTTTTGATTGCAAAACTTTCAACTAAACTTATACACTGCTAAAAATGATTACGGTAGTAATTTATTTCTGATTTATTATTAAAACAATGAAAATAAAAAAAAACATTTCTGTATTAAATGTGTCTGTCCCATACATCTGAGGTTTTATCTCAAATATCTGTCGCAAACACTTTCTGAAACCAAAGAGGTAGAAATGAGCACTGAGCTGGAACAAAATAGATGTAGACACAAACACACATTACAATGTTTCACTCAAATATATTACTAAACAAAGTTAGGGATATTTGGCATTTGGGTGAAATTTAAAAGTTCACATTACAGTGATGTGATATTAAAGTATGTGCATTTAAGTGGAAGCATGCAATGATGATTTTCTCATCTAAAGCAATTTACTGAAACAAAAGCCAACAGTGATGAGTAAACCACAACAATGCATTGTCATCCATGAAGATGAAATTAAGCCTGGGTTTTTTTATGCAGAGACAAGATGATGGGATTAATTATGTTATTCAGGAAGTATGAGTTTGTCACGGTACAGTGTTAGATTTGCATCAAAAGTCACATACGCAAAAAAACTATCTGCCTGCGTGAAGAGTATTTTTACACTTGTGAAGAGCATTTCTACTCTATCGAAGACTATTTTGTGCTCGCATGGATGTGACGTTTCACAATTTGGGGCGAGAACCAAGAAAGGCATTTCAGTTTGTCTTTTTAAACACGAGTAGTTTTTTTTGACACAAATCTAATGCCATAGACTGTACTTCACAAAGTGTAGGACAGTTCTATATTGACTAGACACTAGACCTGCTCACACTGAAACACCACCACCATGCAAGATGATGGTGGAGTGGTCAGGTACCGTTGCAGGTCATAGCACGCAGACCACACTCATGTACACTGTTTCAAATTATTTGACGTGATGCTTGGGTGCCTTTAAATGTGCCTGGAGTTGAGTGTCATTCATCATCTGGTTCCGCAGGACACTGTTCACAATGAAGCGGTCATCAATGTGGAATGTGGCCAAAGGACGTCCACTTTCATGCCTTTCATGACTCTTTCAGTCTCTGCATCTATGTTGCAACCATGACACTGTGACACACTAAGCTCAGTGGCCACTTCTGTCTGAGAACATTCTGTTTGAAGTCTTGCAATGGCGACGTACTGTTGATCAGTTGTTAGGCGTCATCTTGGTCTCATGATGTCAAAATGTGAATAGCTTTTGTTTAAAAGTCAAAGTTTTTTTTAAAAACTGTGGACTGTTTAAAAACTAATTCTGATTGAACCAGGAAATATATTGGTCAATTCATATATCAAAGACCTGAATTTTGCTTTAAGCTCCTTGTTAGACTACAGCAAGTTGTGTATATAGTACTGAAAATTTCAACAGTTGGACTTGTGCATTCAAATTTTTTAGGAAAGTCACAATAAATTCACCTGTATAGGTTATAGTGCATTTAAGGTTCATCCTGAAATTTCACCCAAAACCCAAATCTGCCTAACGTTTTGAGTAGTGTATTTCAATGGAGATTCCTATGTATCCAAGATACTAGTCATCAAAGTAAAGACAGAGAAGGGGCTTGAACAGGACATTGAAGTAACCTCGGAAATTCACCATGAGTTTAGGTAAAACACATTAAAGTAGGTCTAATGATGAAAAAAAAAAGTTGACTTTCAAGGCTTAGGCTCTGCACCCAGTTAAAGCTTATTAATCATAGTTATGTCTGATGTTAAGAGAATGATGCTTGAAATGCAGACAGTCTGCAGAACATTCAGTAAAAACACTCAAACGTAACCCTGATTTTGTTTGTTCCTGTCCTTCTGATCTTCTTCGTCGAAAGCATTACTGAAACACATTTCAATCATTTCTTCTCTTGTCTCTTCCATGTTGCAAAGTTGGTTCTCTTCCCCTTCCTTCCCCACATCTTGAGCTGGGTGTAAAAGCTCTAGAACTGGCTCCATGGGTAATGGCACAGAGAACTTCTTAGCAATGTTGTGGATCACACAACAAGCTGTAATGATACAAGTGACAGGACCCAGGGCGTTGGACTGCACAGCTCCAAGGTCATGCAGGCACTGGAAACGAGTTTTCAAACAGCCAAACACATGCTGGGTGGAGCTCAGGACCTGGGAATGAGCGGAGTTGAAACGTCTGGCAGCACTGGTCTTAATTTGAGAGCTCTTTACAGGGGTCAACATGTGCCTACCCTGAGGCAGACCGCTACCACCTGTTTGAAGGAAGGGGGCAAAAGAGAAAGAGAGAGGGTTGTTACTTACTAGTAATATTTCATACATTTGGGCATCCAATTTGACATGTTGAGTGTACATAAAGGTGTTACAAGCTATTTCTAAGTGGAACTAGTCTACTCACCCACAACCCATGTCTGGCCATGCTGAAAACGGCCAAATTCCTGGCAGATGTTCGACCTTTCCCACACAGCCCGTTCCATAGACCCTCCAGGGCAGCAGTTCTCAACACTGAGCAGATTTCCATTCACGTCGCTTATCGCCTGCATCATTACTGAATGATAACCCAGGGGGTTCAGAAACAGGCTTTCTTCAGCGGCGAGAGGATTCACTTTCACATGTAAACAGCCCAGCACGCCTACCACGTTAGGAATGCCGCTTACGGTTTTAAACCCCTGCGCAACGCCTGTGCGAGCGTTATAACTGCTCGGAAAAGCGATGAAGCTCGGGGACGTGTCCGCCAAAACTTTAGATACGACGTTTACCGCCTCGCTGGCGGATGTGTGCTCTAATCCGAGCATGTCTAAAATTTTCCTCGGTAAAAACCCGTGCGCGTAGAAATAAAATGCCGCTAATGTCATGGCCTCGACGGCGGTAGCATCGTTAATCGGTCGAAATACGTCTTTCTTCATACGAGTTTTAATATACTCTAGTAAAAATGTCAGACATTGTCGAGAAAGATGAAAACATTGTGACAAAAAGTAATCATCGAAACTGTCCAGGATGCTCTTAGATCCCCCACGTATGATGTCTGAGGTTTTGCATTTGCTATTGAACCTCTGATCATGTTCGCCACCGATCACTCTGTACAGATCCTCTTGCACAGCGAGCCACACTGCTCCAGCATATGCCATACTGGCAGAACGATGTTTATTGATCGTCCTGCAGCTTGAGCTCATGAATTCCAAAATGGCCAAAACGCAACCAAATCTAGCTAGTCAACATACTTGAAATTATCTAACGCAACAGTGCTGAGCCCAATGTGTAACACATTCATCATGCCTCATTTTAACCGATAGAAAAACACCATTACCATCCACTACTGCGAGCGCATTTCCGGGTATAAGAGCTTTTTTCAAATTAAAAGTTCCTGGTTGTGTCAGTCGTCCCAAAGGTGTCCTTTAGTGTTGCACCACTACACGACAATTGAGTTTAAGGCTGTCTTTTGTTCCCACTATGAGGAAAAGGTTAATTTTTTAAGTCTGTTAAATGCCAATGCTGAGCCGTATGTTTCACACATGCATCATTCATAACTAAGAGTGCATTTCCGGGTATAAGAGTTTGTTTGTTTTGTTTAGTTTTTTTCAAATGAAAAGTTCCTGGTCGTGTCCCGTTGTCCTAAAAGTTGCCCTTTAATGTTGCACCACTACATGACAACTGAGTATAAGGCTGTCTTTTGTGTTCAATATGAGGAAAAAGTTAATTTAGAAATTCAAGTGATTATTATTGACATTAATGACCAGATCCCTGTTTTCATCTAATTTTAGATGTCTTAAATCAGCGATGTCCAGCACAGTTACAGACCTGTTAATTGTCAAGTGTAGTTAGTTTGTTTGATAAAGGGAACTGTCAAACTGCGCTGGACACACCTGTTGTGCCTGAAATCCTACTCCCCTACAAATTTTTACTCCTCTTTCACAGTCATGTGCATCTCAAAGCTTTCACTTTGTACCCTCTGTGTTTTAACAGAATTTATCCCCTAAAAGGTATTAAATGGCTTAAAACAAACCTCTGATTTCTGAAGACAGTTATATCAGTATATTATGCTTATTTTCTAATTTCCGCTGTGATATTTGAGGGATATTGTGGGGTATTAAGTGGCTCTGCAACAAGCACATGTACATTAACAGTAATAAGAAAACAGACTACATACATGTATTGCAAATATATGTGCAGTATAATGTGTGAGTTGAATATGAAGATACGTTAATACAATATAGAGAAAATCTGCATGTGCTAAGAGAACCTCTTACTGTGTGACCTCTAAATGATACCCTAGAAATTACAGATGTGTAGCTGCAACACAAACAATTTTAAACGGTATGTGTGTGTGTTGGGGCAGTGATTTTTGGCAGTGTGATTTATTTACTCGGCCCAATTTATACCCCCTTCTAAAATGCTGTACTGGAAGGTCAGACTGACTTCAAACATCTTCGGTTCTTATTGTGCATTTGTTTTGACAGAAGATAAAACATCACTATTAAAATGATCCCTCTGTCTCTTCTGTGGTGATACTTGTCTGCGATGTGTGGTAATTGTGAAAGTGGCTCCATCCCAATCCTAAACCTACACTACACTCTTCATTGTGTTATAGTCTCATAGTGCTACATACTACGCAATACATTCACTCAGCACGTGCAGATTTTCTTTATTTTGCATCTTCATTTATCTTCATACTCAACTTCCTAAGCCTCAGCTTCACTACAATATTAATATCCATAAATTATGCTATGAGTGTAAAAACTTAAGAAAAAATATATGGGGGGATGGGGTATTGTCAGTAATGATTAAGAAAGCTTTAGTGATTTATTTATTTATTTGTTTGTCATTTTGTTTGTTCCACCAGAAACAGAGCCTACAGTGGCTATTAGAAAAGTTAATTCACTTTATTTAGCATTTTATTTAAATATGTACGGGGAGCACATCAGCATATATAATAGTGATAATATTATCTTCCATATCATCATAACTAGTGGCCCAAAATAAAAAATACTGAATCTGTTTCCTTGAGTCTGCAGTTTTTTTCAAATGTAGTTGTTGTGTCAATCCAAATAGCCTTTTATATTTTACAGTTGAAAGAGGAACTCAGACTGACTTCACTAAAAATGAGTAAAGAAACACACCACGATGCTTGGGGCAGTCTTACAAACAATGTGAACTACATGTGCAAAACTTCGACAAACCTTATACAATCTGAAATTGACATTTCATTGCTGAAAGTATTTAGGAGGCAACATACAGTGAAGTAGTAATGGCTCATCGTTTGGACTTTCATCTGTTATGTTACAAAATAAAGCCAGTCTGATTTTCTGCTAAACTATCCTGTAAAGGAAAAACTTTTTGTGCTCTGGTAATTCTGCTCTTTTAACTTGATTTGGCAAAATCAATATATTGGATCAACCAGTTTGGAGACTGCAAAAAAAGTCATTTTAAATACAAATTAAAAAATTTAATGCTTGTTAGGATGTCTATATTACTTAATACAAAGCAAACTTGATCATAATAATGGTTGTTTCTGAAAACTTAATCGTAAGTCTGACTGTAATTGCTCTATTTGTGAGCACATTTTATTTACTGGAAGGGCATGCATAAATAAAATTAGATTCTCACATGTGTAGCACCTATCTGGCACCCTATTACGTACTGCATGTAAGTTTTATAGCTGGAAATAGGACTGTGGGACACTGTAATGTAGAGATAGCATAGAGGGCAATCAATTCACTTTTCATATCAATGCACTTTTCATTGGAAAGGAACAAATGGGGAGCAACAAGTTTAGACTAGTGAACAGTGGGACTTTATTGAACCCTTTCAGTCATGGGGTAGTTGATGCTAATTGGTCACCTGACCAAAACCACTGTGAACACTGGTCAAATTTAGAAATTTCTAATAATAAGTGAAAATAAAGTGTTTCCTAATCTTAATTCTGTACTCACAGTACACACATGATGGACTTTGTGAGTTAATGAGCTGTATCAAGAACAGTATGTTAAAAGAGGGACTAGATTTTATTGTAGATTTGAAACAAAAATTACTATCAACTAGGTATACTAAATATTTTGTATAGTTCTCAGTGACATATACACGTTGGACATATACAAACTACAAACCCATTTTTCTCAAATTTTGTGATATAGTTCATAAAATGGCATAAAAACAAGAATGTGTGAGTTCAAAGAAAAATTTGCCACTTTTCACTGATCAATATAAATAAGAACAACATAATAACAATCCAAAAACGAAATATAGCAGGCTAGTACAAAATGTTTAAACAAAGTGATGTGAATAGCTTAATTTACATAATAATAAATAATCAAAGATAAATAATAAAAAATAATAAAAATAATAATGACAATAACAAGAAGCTTTTATTTATAGAACACTTTTCATAAATTGGGATGCCGCTCAAAGTGCTTTACAATTTACAACAGTTAGTATAATTTGTTTTACATATTTAAAGAAAAGAGAACAAATATACAGAGTACAGGACACACAATAAACAGAATCTAGCTTCTGAAACAGATAATAAACTATTTTATGAATGTTGTTTAACAGTTAACCCTGGGCTATTATTTCCCTTTAGTGTAAAAATCATCTTGACAGAAAGAACTACTGAAATTCATCATAGTTAGTCAACTGCAGTTAGTAAACGGTGGTGTAATGTTAACAAGTAATGTCCAGCTTGAGCCAATTGTTGCATTGTTTGCAAGATTTGCCAGTATTAATTTTGCTTTACCACAGAAATCACTGAAATATTTAATTTTATTGATGGGTGAACACAAATGTATCTGGTATGTTTAAAACATATATTATCTGTTTTAGTAACATAGCTAAAGCGTCGAAATAAAACTTAAATAATAAAATAATAATCCATGGCTTTTATTTTGACATTAAATGTAGCGGTACATCATTCCTGGCTTCATCTAGTTTTAGTACAAAGGCACAGACAATGTTTTCCCATATTTGCAAAAGGAAGTTCATTATAATAGTACGTGTAATGACAAAGTCCTATGTTTTTAATGGTCAGCCTCTTTAAATTATATAGACATTCGTGTTTTAAAGGTTATTCCTTTATTTGAAGTAGGTGTGTAATGGCCCCTTTGACGCGCGGAACTATACTAAACAAGAATTTTATGATTATGATAAGGAACAAAATTGCTCCGATTGAAAAATTGCGCTTTAACGTAATTGGAAAGCTGTTTTGCAGTGATTGTGTTTCCAACGAGCGGCGACAAACAGGTAATGTGCTACAAAAGTTTTTTATCAACAGGGGGCAGCACTGATCTGCGGTTCACATCATTTAATTACGATTAAAATGGTGCCGTTAACCCATGTTCTGTTCCTGCGACTCATTCGTGTATATCCATGTCATACCCATCACGTAGTTAATAAGTGATTGATAGAGCCTCTTGAATTGGACATTTAATTTCAAAACTTTGCCAGATGACTCACTTGATAAAAACTATGGCTGCTGTGTAGTTATTGTTAGGCTGACTTCAGTTATTACCGTATGCCATCTAGCCAAATATGTCAAATGCTTGTTTACTTGTAACAGATAAAAAGAACATTTAATTTGAAATATTACCCAAATATAACACAAAGTGCGGACATTACTTTGTAACTACATTGTTTTCTGTATTCTGTCAAGTTACAAGTCAAACCCTGTATGGGGAATACATGTTGTTATACTTGTTACATACAGTGGAGGAAATAATTACAGGTAGATCTAAAAAGATTTTGAATATCATGAAAAAGTTTAATATATCAATATTTGACATTCTTTTCAGAAAGTGAAATCCTTATATTCTATAGATTCATCACACAAAGTGAAATATATCAAGCCTTTATTTATTGGAATTTCGATGATTATGGCTTACAGATAATGAAACCCAAAATTCACTGTCTCAGAAAATGTTAATATTGTGAAAAAGATCAATCTTGGAAAGTCATGGTGTCAGCCACAGCCTTGAGAGGATTGCCAAGCAAAATCCATTCAAGAATTTAGTGGAGCTTCACATGGAGTGGACTGCGACTGGAGTCAGCGCATCATGAGCCACTATGCACAGACGAATCCTAGACATGGGCTACAAATGTCACATGTCAAGCCACTTCTGAACCAGAGACAATGTCAGTATGTACCTGGGTTAAGGAGAAAAAGCACTGGACTGTGGCCTACAGAACATACTTTTCAGAAGCCTAACATGACTGTTTAAAATATAAATTTTTATTAAGCTTATGTTTTATAAATTTATTTTATTAAAATATACCGAATACTGATTTTTGTTTTTTATTATCTCAAAGCCATAATCATCGAAATTCCAAGAAAAACGACTTGACATATTTCATAGTCAGCATTTGCCTTCTTTAGCAGAGGGACTTTGCGACCACTGCAGAATTTTAATTCATTACAGTAATATTACATATTACCAATGATTTTCTTGTTGACTGTGGTCCCAGCTGCCTTGAGATCATTGATAAACTCCTCCTGTGTAGTTTTAGGCTGATCTCTCACCTTTCTTATGATCATCCTCACCTCATAAGCTCCTTACTTATAGGGGTTTGTAGCCCATTCCAGCATTGTGCAGGACTACAATCTTATAAATAAATTTTTTACATAATGTGATTTTCTGGATTTTTAAAATATATTTCTCACTGTTAAAATTAAAGTACCATTAAAATTATAGACATTTCTTTATCAGTGGGCAAATTTACAAGATCAGCAAGGGGTCAAATATCCTATTCCTAATCTTTCAATATTAACCACAGCTTCAGGCAATGAATTACAATTGTACAATTCCTTACAATGAGTAAGGAAAATATATAAACAACTTTAATTTTTACAGCATTGTCTTTAATATTGGGATCCACAAATGTTTGTTAGTGGGGTGGGGAAGGGGGCATTTAATAACTCAAAATACTCAAAATAGTTGATGAAATCAAAGGTAATATGGTATAGTTTGTAATGTTTATTCTTTTTAACCTTTGTCTCTACAGGTTGTACAGTGGTTACAGAGAAAAAAGGTTCAGTGGTTACCATAGGGATTAACCGACCTGAGGTGCGAAATGCAGTGAACCAAGAGACTGCTCAGAAGTTAGCAGAGGAGCTTTCAGATTTTGACCAGGATAACACCCTCAGTGTTGCTGTGATGCATGGAAAAGGTAACAGATTTGAAAGGAATAGCTTGTAGTGTTTTCAGACCCCCCCTCACTTTTAAAATTTTATGTTGCAACCTGATATAATCATTTATATTATTGTTTCTTATTAATCTACACTCAGTACTCCATTATGACCATTTTGTATTCTAATTAAAAAGAAAAAAAATGAAATACCACACTAACATACGTGTGAGATATGTATGTTATTTAATTGCACCCAACCTGGCCTATTGTCTGGTCAGACTGTAGAGTAGTTTCAAAATTAATTGTTTTCTGACAGAAAAAGCATGAATAATCAGATGAGATATTGTGTCTGTGTGGGTGTGTGTGGGGTGTGTGTGTGGTAGGTACCTGAAAGAATGAAACCGATGTTTAAGAATATTAGCGACTGTGTCTCACAGTTCTCTACAAAATTATTACAGTAAATAAAAGCATTACAGCAATAGCATGTCTGGAATACAAGATGGACTACTGACTGTTAAATATGATTTTCTGGAGAAGAAAAAGTGAGCACTACCATCAGTCATATCTCATGCCAACAGTAAAGCATTCTGAGACCATTCACATCTGGGGCTGCTTCTCATCCAAGGGACATGGCTCACTCAAAAAATTACCTAAGAACACAGCCATGATTAAAGAATGAATAAACATCCTCTGACAGCAACTTATTGCAATCGTCCAAGAACAGTTTGGTGAAGAACAATTACTTTTCCAGCATGATGAAGCGCCGTGCCATAAGGCCAAAGTGATAACTAAGTGGCTGTGCTAATTCCTTGTGGGCTGTTAATTGCTGTGATGTTTATGTTTTATTCACTGTTAGTGTTGAATAAGAGTTCGTGTGGATTGGTGGGTGAGATGGGGGGTTAATAGTGCACTGTGCTAAGGCACCGTCAGTGTGGTTTTGCCACAAGTCCCTTTTCCAATGTGTTTATTACTGTGGTGTATGCTGAAGCCGTTAAAAAGAGCATTTCTATCTGGAGCAATGCTTCCTAAATGCTTTATTGTAATATGAGACTGTTCATGCATGTTGTTGGCTGTTAATAAAGCACATTGCTGTTCAATAAATTCTCTGCAGGAACATTACATGCATGAATTTCGACCTGCATTGAAAATCGAGTTATGTCACGTTCTGAGGAACCAAACCCTGACATAACTCAAGGACCCTCTGTAATGCTTTTTTTTATTATTTTTTTACTTTGTGGACTATTTCCTGGTTTGTTTTAGGAGGAAATTTCTGTGCTGGCTATGACCTCAAGGAGCTTTCTCAGGGCTCTTCCTCCCTCAAGCTGGAGCAAGATGTTACTCAAGGTCTTGCTCCAATGGTAAGAAGAAGAGCCTAACCCCATACTCTCTCAGACAGTTAACGTTCAGATAATGCAGCTAAAGGCAACATTAGCAAATTAGTGGTTCTCAGTATATCCGTTCATTTAAATGTTGTAGATGTTAGGTCTATGCTGATCTGTTCTTTTATCAATAATAATTTTTCAGTGATATGTTTGTCCAATGGTTGTCTCCATTTTTAAAAAAAAAAATTCCTGATAGAATAACGAACTGATGTAATGGGAGCTATCATTAATAAATGTTTGTTCCAAACAGCTCATGAGATGGTTTGAGCAGCTGTAATGGCAGATACTTAGAATTATCATTTTCATAGCTGGGGAATAGCTGCTTAGAATAGAATGCCTTCCACTTTAACACTGTTTGTGTACTTTGTAGACCTGTATTCCACAATGTCAAGACCATGAATAATTTAAAGACAAATCTCCCTTGCTTTCCTGCCTTGTTTGGTTGCAGGGTCCCTCTCGTCTGAGGCTGTCCAAACCACTGATTGCGGCTGTGAGTGGCTATGCTGTGGCTGGAGGATTGGAACTGGCCCTGCTGGCTGATCTCAGAGTGGTAGAAGAGAGTGCCATCATGGGAGTTTTCTGCCGCAGATTTGGTAAAATGGTTATAGTTTGATCTGCTCTGTAAAGTAGAACCTAAAAGACCTTTATGGTACAAAACAGATATCCTATAAGCATTCATAACCTAAAGACTAGCCTGATTCTAAACCTCAATATCAAATTTTTTTTAAGTAAATCAGTAAAAATGATCAGTTAATAAATAGTAATAATAATAATAAAAGCTTTATTTATAGAGCACTTTTCATACATCAGGATGCAGCTCAAAGTGCTTTACAGTATACATAGTTAATATAATTTGTTATACAGATTTACAGAAAAACAGAATAAGAAACTAAGTGCAGAAATAACAAATAAATAAGTGACAACATAAAAAGAGCATTTAAAGGTAATTCAAATAAACATGATAAACATGAGATGGTAAGATTTATGTTCAGTGTTTAGTGATGTGTTTTGTACCAAATCTATTAATGAAAAGCTTTATTAAATAAAAAAGTTAAAAAACTGTTTTTTAAAACTATTTACTGTTGATGCTTGGCGGATATTAATCGGAAGTGTATTCCATAATTTGGGGCATAATAACTAAAGGCTGCTTCTCCAGTCTTTTTTTGGTTCATTTTAGGGACCTTCAGTAAAACAGCGTTTGCTGACCTTAAGGCTCGATTTGAGGTGTATTCCACCAGTCAGTTTATCAGTAATTGTTTATCAGTAATTACCTTTTTGTCAGCAACATACTATTGAAAGTGTACAGCATGTGAATCAAAATATCAGTTTTAATTAAAATGTCTATTTTTATTTTTTGTAACTTACTAGCTGAACAGTCCATACAATTTTAAAGAAGGTCATCAAAGCATCTAGAGGTAATTTTCCTCTGCCCATCCAGTTCTAGTCCATCCCTTCCAGGGTTATAAATATGACCACAATGTTTATAAATGTCAGCTGTGCTATAATTTACTGCAAGGAACACATTCCCATACTCCGTTTCAAAAACAGGGTCATCATCATCTTCCTCACTCTGTCATTAAATCAGCCATTCTTGCATTGCCTGTGTCTGCCTCTGTGCCCATACCCCAGTCTGTCCCAGCTGTGCCCACTGAAAAAATCTCACTCCTGCCACACTCACAGCTCTTTACATTTTCCTAAAAAGTGCTCTAATGACATAGGCACCAGTAGGCTGTGGTATTCAGTCTGACATCTGATTAAAACATTAATCCAGTCATGATTCATGTTTTTTCCTCATCACATCAATATTTGGAAGGAGTATTGATTTGAACTAATAGCCATTAAAATTTTGCATTAAAATAGCTCTATTTTGTACATTTTTTCTACAAAATACTGCTACTTTTTTAAAAGAATTGGTGCTTGTCTTTCATTTTCTGTAAGACAGACATGGTTGTTAAAAATATCAACCTTTGTTTTTTCTACTTGGTCTTATTTTCAATGACCTTAATACACTGATTGGTATATATCTCCTCTGTAAAATATGTTATGCTCAATATCACTAATATAATAGTCATTTGCTTGAGCCACAAAATGGAAAAAAAACAAGTACAGGTTTGTTTTGTGAAAGTATTAAAATGACTTATGAATAGCATTTTTTAAAAATGATCAAGTTTATCTGAACGAAAACTCTACAGTATCCTTTTGATTACCAATCTAACTCAAAAAATGTATATGTTGTTTAGTGCGTAGTTTTTTTGGCTTGGTTAAATTGCATTTAGGTCCCCTCTTTTTGTCTTGTGCCTGAAGCATAGACACCATCTATTTAAAGTCTTTGGTGGAAGAGATTTATTTGGGGATTCCTTCTTGTAAGTTTTTACTTAATTTTGTTTGGGCAGGAGTAATTTTAATATGGTTTCTTCAAGAAAACCATATGGCAAAAGCATGTGGGAGTCCCTCGTGGTATAAGTGTGAGATGATGCAGTGCTGAAAACTCTATATGATGAGGCCAAACATTGGCCTCATCACAATGACTGTTTCCTATAACTTCAAACTGTATCTGAACCACAGAGTTCCAGGCTTGGAAGAGAGAGAATGGAGACTCAGCACTTTCTTTAACTTCGGCTTCTTGTTTCCCATTTTTTGTTTTGAGTATTGATGATATACAAAGATCTAACTGCTATTAATGAACTATGGCAGTATGAACTGATCCATAAACTGTAATATCTCATGCTGCTACAAATCAGGCTTAAAGACAATGTGTGTCACTTTCAAAAGGGATTCTGAACTGATATTTATGATAAATTAGTGTGTAAATTAGTTTATTAACAGTTTTCAGTGATTAACTGCACTCAAACGTTTCTCAAAGTTTTACAAATGGTTCTTTACCAGGCCTATCAAACATGTATTTCATGTGATATGTTTCTGTGAGTACTAAATAGAGAACCTTTTATATGAATCTCTTTTTATTTACCTCGTCCACTAGAACTGCTTGATGTCCGCTATTTTGTCTTAAGTCTTTTGTCATATTTTCTGCTTGAGTGATGCAGAATTATGAATTTAATTAACTCTCATTTTCCTCAATCCACGCTGTTAGGTGTGCCACTGATTGATGGAGGTACAGTTCGGCTACCGCAGTTAATTGGTCTGTCCCGAGCTCTGGATCTCATTCTGACTGGGAGACCTGTAGGTGCCCAAGAAGCGCTGGCATTCGGACTGGCAAACAGAGTTGTGCCCAATGGACAAGGTACTGAGACAAAAGCCTTTAACTTTGTAGTATTGTTAGGTAACCATTATGAATCAGTTACTGAATTTGAATATATCAATATGTTTTATTTGCCAGATTACACACTACATATTATTACATATACAGTCTTTTGCAAAAGTTTCGGCACCCCTCGATAAATAACAAATTTGGGTGATTTTGTGATTGAAAATATGTTAACACAGTCTCTCTCTTTCCAGCAAACATTGATGCATAGTAAAAATAAAAAAATAAAAACATTATTATTGCACTGTGCAAAAATATGGGCACATTTATCTATATATATTTTTAAATAAATGAAATGACCAATTATTTATGTTAGACCTTCACCCCTAGACTAGAAGCAACACATAAGACACCTCAGCAAATAACAATAAAATAACAGAATTGTTTTGTGTGTGTGTGTGTGTGTGTGTGTGTGTGTGTGTGTGTGTGTGTGTGTGTGTGTGTGTGTGTGTGTGT
>JBBIGC010134143.1:0-20490 GCA_037576955.1 Lepidarchus adonis
AAAGAAAGAAAGAAAGAAAGAAAGAAAGAAAGAAAGAAAAAGAAAGAAAGAAAGAAAGAAAGAAAGAGTGAAAGAAAGAGCAAAAGAAAGAAAGAGCAAAAGAAAGAAAGAAAGAAAGAAAGAGCGAAAGAAAGAAAGAAAGAAAGAGCAAAAGAAAGAAAGAAAGAAAGAAAGAGCGAAAGAAAGAGCAAAAGAAAGAAAGAGCAAAAGAAAGAAAGAAAGAAAGAAAGAAAGAAAGAAAAGCAGGATTGGCCTGAAGATCTTAGTCGGTCACGGATGTAAATGTCATATTTCAGCCTGGCATCTGTGGGAGGAGAGTAATGTGGGAGGTGTGTGTAGATCTGAAATGCTCCTGGTTGAAACCCACCTGAACCTCCCACCTTATTTCCAGGGGTCACAGCTCGTAAGGACTAATCCTATTGGCCCATTCGCTCCCCTACACACTCATACACTCACACACTCATACACTCGCTCCCCTACACACTCATACACTCCACTGCACATTCCAGAAGGCGCGAAGGCCGACATGACTTCCTGTCTGCTGTCCTGCTCTCGGGTGGAGGTGGGGTGGGGGTTGTGGGGGTTGGTGGGGTAAAGGGGCTTCTTCAAAGCTTCCTAGAGGAGGTGAGTGTGTGTTTATTTATAGACAGCAGCAAAGCTACACTCCATCCCAGAATAATAGGAGGAGGTGGGAGTTGCCCTGGCAGTGCCTGGGGCTGGACGGGGGGTAAAAATATCCCTCAGATGAATGTAGAGTTGGCTGGAGCAGACGCCAGGACCCCCACTGCATGGAGAACAGGGGACACAAGAGTAAACGACCACACCTGACACCAACTTCCACCTGTACATTCACTGTGAGAACGTGAGAACCCAAAGTAGTTCTCCAGGAGTTCTCCATCTATCTAGATTCTTCTCATATGTTGAAGGTGTGGTCTTAACAAAAAAATATATATATATATATATATTAGGGTTATTAATTTAATTATTGTATTATTATTAAAGTTTTATTATATTATTAAATAATTACTAATAGTTTATTTTTAATATTCTTACTTCTTATTTTCATTTTTACAATATTATTAATTATTATTATTTTAATAAATTGAGCAAAAATCCAGATTTTTTTTAGATTTTATCATGATACAAAGTATCATGTATATATATATATATATGGCATACATGATAAAATGCAACAATGTTCTGTATTTATTTATTTTGTCATTAATACATTTTTTTAAATGAACAATTAATTTTTTTTCCCTCTTTTTGAACAATAGCACGCAAACATATGTTTAATCGCTGCTTTTATCGTTTCATGGTGGTTGGCAAACAGCTTTTGGGTGCATTACTGCCCCTTGTGGTGGTGGTGGGGACTGCAGACACAGTCTAAGGCAGAACTCGGGCGATGTTAACGAACATGGCTCAACAACTACATCTCAGAGGCTTCTGATTGGACGTTACAGTGAGTGTTAAGTGAGGGCTCTGATTAAACTGTGTGGGGATGTGATTAATTAGGATTAGTGGAGGGTGAAGCAGGAGTGTGTGTGTGTGTGTGTGTATGTGTGTGTTGCTGTAGAGTCATGGTGTCTTCTAAACAGCGGCCACAACAGGATTTTATTAGAACATTATGATATCGTCAGTATAAACAATGCTGAACTTCCAATTTGGAGAAGGAGGAGGAGGAGGAGGAGCAGAAGAAGAGAAGAGGGGTATGGGGGAAAAGGAGGAGGAGGTGCAAAAGACGTAGAAGTATATTTTTAGTCTGAGCGTCTGAGTTGATACCTGCATGTGTTTGTCTGCACTGCAGTCTGGAAACCACATGAAGAAAATGAAAGAAATACCTCAGAGAGAGAGAGAGAGAGAGAGAGACATACAGTGTGAGAGAGACAGAGAGAGAGAGAGAGACAGAGAGTGAGAGAGAGAGAAAGAGAGAGAGAGGGGCAAAAAAAAGAAGAGTAGAACAGCAGAAAACAGAGAACGGTATAGACGTCAAATCAGCTCTTTGGTTAACCGAATAAGAGCCCAGATCAACAAACACCCAACCACCCCATGGTCTACATGCTTGTTTATTTACTTGTTTATTTAGTCACGACTAGCAACTCCCCAAAAAGGAAAACTCCCCACAATTTCTCATTTCCCATCGAGGAGCCATAAAAACAGCAGCCGAGATCAAAAGCTGGGTTCAAACGGCTCTCGGATGCCAGCAAACATCAGCGGGTCCACATGAAAGACGGGGAACCGACCGCAAGGCCTTGGTCAGCTCGCAAGAATGCAGACGAGCGCCGCAGGCCTTTGAGCGTCCGGGTCCAGTGAGCCAGAGACCGGCCAACAAATGCTAACACGGTTAGCCTCGACAAATTACAAACACACCAAACTCGGACCCTGACTAGTACAAAGCATTCCGTTTACGCTTTGTTCACTTCCCCACACTTCCAGTGATCGCTGGATAAAGCGGAAGGTGGAGCCGGTCCCAGCTGACCATGGGCCAAGACTGTAGGTCAGACCCATTTGTTTCTTTTCTTACATTTTCTTATGGCAGGGCTGCCCAATACGGCCATCGCGAAGGTGCGCAAGTCCTGCCTTTCAAAATAAACTCTGCCATGCGTGAGACTGCGCAATGTAACAACGAGTGAACCATTAGCCACAGAATACACTACAGTACAGGAAGTGTGGGGTAGTTCACGTCATTTAAATCACCAATCATCCATCCCCTACGGTACAGCCAGTCTGACATCTCGTCTTTTGTAGCAAATGGTCACCATGCAAGTTACTGCTAAACTCCAGCTAACAAGTCACATAGTTAGTGGCTTCCAATTTATTTCTCCTAAAGAAAGTGAGTAAAAATTGGAAAAATGACAAGGGAACTGGATCAAATAGAAACCAAAATCAGACTGTTCATTAAAAAGTACAACGTTAACTACCTACCAAAAAGCTAAAAGATAGAAACGTGAGGCTGATTCCATTCAGTTTAAGATATTATCGGAGTAATAAATATTAGCATTGTTATTCTTGGTAGATCACTGTCATTTTAAAAGTAGCTCACAAGCCAAAAAAAAGTGTGGGCACAGGGGTGAGTGCTGTTGCCTCACAGCAAGAAGGTCCTGGGTTCGGTCCCCGTGTATGGAGTGCACAAGCTCTCCCTGTGTTTGTGTGGGTTCTCCTGTTTCCTCCCACAGTCCAAAGGCTTGTGGTTTAGGTTGAGTTAGGTTAATTTCCCACAAAAGTAAGTGTGTGGATTCTCTCTCTGTGTTACCCTGGGATGGGTCAACCTCCTGTCCAGGGTGAACCTGCTCTGGGCCCATAATTGGCTGGGATTGGCTCCAGGTCAGAATGGTAAATGAATAAATATGGTATGAAGCATATTTCATATATCATAACCGACGAGTATTCGAGGTCTGAGAAATGCTAGTCAGGCCAGGTTTACTACGAGCGCGCTACGTTCACAGCTCCTCAGCTTTGATGTTTCCTTCTCTTTTTGGGAATCCGGCCTCCGCAGCTCCGCTCCACAGTTGCAAGTGACAGGAAATGAGACACGGGTTTTCAATGAACCGCTCGTCACAACCCATCGTTCACCGAAACAGCCTCCGCTGAACGACGGGCCGGTCGGTAACGGTGCACAGGTCCTGCTGCTTTTGATGGCACCACATGAAACCATGGAGGGTTTGGCCTGAAAGTGATGGAAGAGTTTTGCTGTTTTAAAAGGCAATTTGAACACGAACACACACACATACACACACACTGGGTTATTTTAGCGATTCCACAGCTACTTAGTTTGTGGTTTAACAGCACTCGGCCTGGACAGGCATTAGTCAACAAATCCACATTTCTGCACTCTCTCACTCCATGCATGTCGGTGTCTCTCAGCCGCCAGGATCACACACAACGATACACGCGCTGCCTGCTCAGTCATGGCTTCCTAACCACACAGCCCCCCAACGTGAACACAACACACACACATCGCTGCAAATAGGTCAAGTGCACGCAATTGCATACGCTAATGACCTACACAAACCCAGATCAAGTGAGATCATTGCCTCAGAACAAAGGAACTGTCTATTTTAGACACCAGGCATGGCGGGGGGGGCACAAAGCCGCCTCCTTCTCTTCCCTCATGCTGTGTGTATAAGTGAGTGATGAAACAACTATGACTAACAATCACCAAGGACCCAACACCATCAGTAATAAAGCAGTACATTAGCTTTTTTGTTTGTTTTTAAAGAAAAACTGAATTCCGCAATAAAAGAGTACAGTGTATAAAGCAGTGGTGCACTAGTAAGCTCCTGCGGGACAGCACAGTGGTTGCACTGTTGAAACACACCTGGTTCTACTCACCTGGTTTATTTTAAGGTTTAACGAGTGTGTTTGAGGAGGGGATCCCTTGCCAGCATGCGAGGCAGTGTATTGTCTAATTGCCTAGCGTATTGGCATGTAAAATTTGGGGGAAAATATTCATTTTTCTGTGTTGTGAAGAAACCGGTCTGAACATAGACCTCAACCGTGCCAGTTCGGACACTTTATACTGGAAAATATAGGAAATGTTTAGCTATGCTGCATTTTCTGGTGAGTTTTATTACTGAACAACACCAGGAAATGACATTAACAACCCGGAAATGTGTCAATGTGCCACCGACAGGTATGCCAGGTTGGGGAACTGTAGAGAAATTCCTTTAGATGTTTTTTCAGTCACTTGAATGAAGGCTTTGGCGGCATGTCGCTTTATTTAGCCGGCCGACTGCAGGGCCGCATTTAGAAGCTCTATAATTAAAGGGCGAGAGGGGCATTGGGTAGCACAGCTCGACACTGCAGGCAAAGCGATAAGAGGGCATCCACATGACCATGCCACTGTGCCGACCTGAGGAATGCTGGGACATGAAGGCTGCCTTGAGTTTTATATAGCAGAGATGGAAGGAATATGTGGCATGCTTTCATCAGTTTTTGGGTACAGGGTGAAGGGGCAGTTCCTTTACTCTATTGTTACACACCATACCTATGGACACAGGACAACACACACATTTATTTTAATACAATGTAAGGACATGGGGTCATGCATATAGCCCATATGTACTGGATATGGCATGTTTCAGTTCCAAATGTATTGTAAGTGATATGTTTGTAGTAGAGTTTCCTATAAATCTTGAATATGTGCCATGTGTATTATATTAATGTAAGAATGTATATGAAATACTAAACAAATTACATTGTCTTGTGCAATATGTTCGGCAGATAAGTTAAAATTAAATTTTTTTTAATGTTTCCAAAAAGTGTGATAACATTTAAAATATTGTGAATTTTGTGACTTTTACATCCAAAAAAATATATATTTAAAAATAAAAAAATAAAATAAAAAGATGAAGCACTAGGTGGCGCTACTCAACAAATGAGTACAAAAAAGTTAGGGTAATTTGCTGTACAGATTTTGACATTTTTGGCTAAAATGCCATCAAGCTAGTTTCCTTCAGGGATCGTTAACATGTTATATTTATGCAAGTATGTATATATAATAAAAATATAAGAATGTATGCAAGTTGATACATTTTTGATGTAAGTTTTTTTTATATAGGTAGGTCTGTAATGATTCAGAAATAGTTACGTCAGTCTGAAAACATTTCCAGCTTTTTATTTCACAGAATGTAACAGTAACAGGATGCAAAAAAAGAAATGTAAAAATAACCACATACATGCACATGTGCGCACACACACACACACATGTACACACACACACACACACACACACACAAGCCCAAACTTTAATCATTGTTGAGCCCTGAGGGGAATATAATAACAGACCTCCCAAGCAGAATGGAGACGTTGGTTAAGAAAGCATACCAATCCATTCTGTCCCCTGTAAAACTGCAGAGAACAAAGAGAAGTGTCCCCACAATGTCTACACCACAACACACACACACACACACACACACACAGAGAATAACTCAGCAGTATTGTCTACACACACTACAACCCAGTGTCCACTTCATTCCAGCACATTAAGTAAGCCTCTCTCTCCCTCTCTCTATCTCCCCCTCTCTCCCTCTCTCTCCCTCTCTCCCTCTCTCCATTTACTTTCTCTCTCTTCATTTTCTTCCATCTCTATCTCCATATTCTATCACCATTCTCTCTCCTCACTTTCCCTCCATTCTCTCAATCTCCTCCCATCTCTCCCTCGCATCCTCTTCCTTTCTGATACTATCACACATCCCCCTTTCACTTTTTTCTGTCTGTCTCTCTTTCTTTCTGTCCTCCAGGGAGATGGGGGGGGGGGGATGGGCACAAAGCGAGCGTCTCCGTATCTTCAGTTCTGACCTCGCGTTGCTATTGTGCGCTGCCAAGCATGAGCAAGAGCGTGTGCATTTGTTTGTGTGTGTGTGTGTGTGTGTGTGTGTGTGTGTGTGTGTGTGTGTGTGTGTGTATGCACGTGTATTTGGGTGGTGGTACGCGTGCGTACGGGTGTTTGCCACGAGTTGAGGAATCGATACGCATCACGCAGCGTGGCGCTGTCTTCTTTTGAAGTTTGGGAGCTCGTGTTGGAGGAGCGAGCGAGAGAGAGAGAGAGAGAGAGAGAGAGAGAGAGAGAGAGAGAGAGAGAGAGAGAGAGAGGGAAAGTCAGATTAAGTGAAGTCTATTAAAAGACTGGACGCTGTGGTTTGTGAAGCCCGTTGGTTGGGTCACTGGTAGCGTGGACATGGGTTTTGAACTGTTGTCAGAAAGCATCGCTGTCATCATTAAGGAGGCTGCACGGAAGCGCCAGCGAAGGCTGAATTCCCAGCATGCAGTCTGCATCCTCAGGATCAGGCATTCTTAACATTCACCGTATATGGACAAACGAGCGCATTCACCACCTCTGTACAGCCGTATTTACACCCGAATTTTAGAAAGAGACAAAATACTACTGGATGACCCAACCAGGAGCTAGCAGGCTAATCCTCGCGAACACCCCAACGGCCAGAAGGTGGCAGTAATGCGCCTAGCGGCTGTTTGCCAGCCGCTCTTAAACTACAAAAGGCAAATAATGACTTCTGACACAATCGCCTTCCTCTCTGTGTGTTTGTGCCTGGCCAGGTGGAGCAGGTGGGGCGTGGTGGGGCAGGTAGGGCAGGAGGGGCGGGGCAGTAGAATCTGCAGTGATCCGAATCATAGACCTCCTTTCTGATTTCCACTGTGATGCCAGAAAGCAACAAAGCCTTGCGCCATCTAGTGGACAATGTTGCAAGTAGACACCAAAAGAAATGTCTTTTAAAAACATTTTAAAATATGTACAATTATATTAAATATTATTCATTATCAATATAATCTTGTTCAAAACAACACGGTCACATTTTCAACTATATCTTCTATGCATATCTACATAGACAGACAGTCAGACAGATAAATCAATAGACAGCTAGATAGACAGACAGAGAAACAATTAGGCAAACAGACAGGTAGATAGATAAACAGATTGATAACTAATCAGATAGCTAGACAGACAGAGAGATTAACAGCTAGAAAGACAGATACATAAACACATAGCTAGACAGACAGATGTTTGTGATTATTTGATAAGAAAAGCTATAGAAATAAAGGGGATGAAATAGTGTTTGAACTGTAGCTGAATGGCAGATTGCAGGAGGAGAAAATCCCTGTACAATCATTCGATTAAGCTTTTTAAGGTCAAACAGCAGCACCATGTAATCCACAATACGTCCGGCCATAGGCAAAATAAATCCCACTTCAAAAGCTGGTAATTGAGTCGTACGCTCTTTAAAAACAATGCTGTTGTTTGACCTTGAAGACCCAGTGCGATGCAGCTGCAACCTCCACCACCCCCACCACCCCCACCACCTCCACCACCACCTACTCAGTCCCTTCTACTTAAGATTCACATACATCTTACAAAAACAAACAAACAAACAAACAAAAGCCATCCATCACTCCTATAGGCTTGAACTGTCTCTCAGAGCTACACTACCATCTGCTGCCGAGGCACCGCCTTAATGAAGCGTACACCGCTACAGGCCGGTGTGATTTACAGTGGAGGCTGAGCACTTTATTAGCGCACTGGCTCTTTGGCTTAAATGGGACTTAATGCTGCGGGGTGTGTACGCGTGTGTATGCCTGTCTCACTCTCCTGACAGTGTAAGGGGCTTCCAGTGAAGTTTAAATTAGCTCAGAGGAGCTGTGGGGCTTATAAACATACACACCCCATGCACAAGGCTGCACGATATATCACCTGCTTACTGGTATCGCAATATATGGCAGGACAAATCCCATGTGAACATCTGGACCAGCAAAAAAAAATAATAAACTTGCTCAAAACCAATGCAGACTAGTCTTCAACCATAATTCACAAGCAAAATATTTATTTCCTTTTATATATTAAAATTAACCAGAATTCGATTTATGTGATCCACCCTCTCTTAACTCTACCACCTTTAAGAATGACATGTGAAATGATAGATGAGATCATTGGCATATGGAGAATATCATTTGCATATCTATAATATGACACATTATTCTCTTTAGGAAAAAGGGGGGAATATACAGATTAAACAGGATTGGTCCCTGAATGAATCCCTGTGGGAATATTGCATGGCAATTTTCTTCGACTCACGGGTGCTGATCGAAACAAAATAACTCCTGTCTTCTAGGTTTGATCTAAACCAGCTCAGCACCGTTCCTGAGAGCCCAACCCAATGTTCTAGCCTGTCTAGAAGTTTATTATGGTCAACAGTGTCAAAGGCTCGTCTCAGGTCTAACAGCAGCAGTACGGTTATATTACCTGCGTCTGTATTCAGGTGGATGTCATTCAGAACCTTTACAAGAATGCTGATTTAACTGGATGTCCGCCTTCCTCAACCGCAGTGATAACACTCCTTATAACTTCGCTACTGGCTCAGGTGGGTATATTTAGAAATGTTTTGGTTTTTATGGCCTCAGCAGCTTGTTTTTGCTGCTTAGTCTGCAGAATCTACATGCTACGCTAGATGTGAACAATGCATCGATGCTTAATTTTCCATTTTTTACCATTATTACTTTAAAACACAGCGACAGATAATAAAGATGAATCTAAATGTCTGTCCAGTGTTAATTTATTTTCAAGCAAATATCTGCCAAAGCTATGAATTCATCCCTATACTAAAGTTAACTTTATTATTATTATTTTTATATTTTTAAAACTTGAATATATGTGGATTAAGCATTTTGAAGAAAGATACTATTTAATTATTTATGGTCGTAAATATAGCCAATGTTTTGCCACAGCTGCACCTAAACAATGCTCTTCTGGAGAGCAATAAATATATAATGTGAATCATCTGATTTTTATGCTGATGATATCTCCCTCCCAATGCTGCAAAATCATGCCTAGAATAAAGTTAAAATGTATATATATTTGTTATATTTTTTGTATATATGTGAAATATTTTTTTTATAAAAATTTAAATGTAATGTGAATTAGCATTTGAAAAAATATAACATTTAATTCTTCAGGGTTATAATTGCAGTCAAATAAAATTAATATATCAAATATAATATATTAATATAGCAAATATCTGCCAATGCTGTAAAAGCATTCCCATAATGAAAACTTTATTTAAAAAATAAGGATGAGGAAAATTACATTTGTATGATCTGGTCCCTTTAACACAGTGCAAATAATATTTCAAGAGCAATATGAACAATATTAGTGTCATTTTGTTCATATTGTTCAGTCCTCATATGTGGGCACACCTTTGGGCAAACCAGTTTGATGAATCATGCCATCTGTATGCTAATGCTATGGAGATGACCCCCTGCTGTCCACAGGGCAGCCGTTCCCTTCTCGGCCTCTGAGCTTCTCCTCTCCCAGCCTGGAGAGCCAGAGCAGTTAGGACTCCGTCACTTCTCTGCGGTCAGATGGTCAGCACATTTCTGAAAGAGGTGTTTAATGAAGCCAATCATATTCTCATGTACTGGACTTGGACTCAACGATGGGTTGAAGAAAATGCCCTAACATGGTTAAAGCATGATGGACCTCCCCCTCCCCCCAGCTCAGTGTCTGTCAACTGATGCAACACAATTAGCAGTTGTGTTCTCCTCCAAACGTGTTGAGCAGTTCAATGACGTTGCATTAGCAGCAGTTGTGAGGTCTTCATACCACTTGTTAGCATGGTGTGATGTGGGGGTGGACCAGCAGATGGCAGATGACAATTATATTAGTGGAGACATCACCATGTGAAATAAAGGGGTCTCTAGGGGTAGGGGGGGGTGTTCTGAGACCCTCTGATTGACACTCGAGACCCTCCAAAGCCTTTCGGGTCTCTGAATCCAGTATAAATCAATAATTTGATTTGGAGGAACCCAAGGGCCTAGTGGTTAGGACCTTGCCCTTGCGATCTGAGGGTTCAAGGTTCAAGTCCCAGTCCCAACTAAGTACCACAGAGGTCCCACTGAGCAAGGTACCATCCCGCTACACAATGCTCCCCGGATGCTGTTGATAGCTGCCCACTGCTCCATGTGTGGATGGGTTAATGGTCACATTTTACTGTGGTGACCTTTGTGGGATGGGGAGCGTTCACAACACCATCTGGTAAAAATGGTCCAAAAATATAATAAAGTCAAAAACAAAAACAATAAATGCTTGAAATGTGTCACACTTCAGAGATATCCAAAGATTTAACTGCAGGCTTGGGCCTAAACCGGATTAGTATATCGCTGTATTATCTACGCAAATCAGTTCAGACTCCGTTACGGACATATCCTCAGATTAAATGTCTCTGATTGGGACTGTGGGCAAAACAACTCGATTCGGGCTCCCCTCCTCACTCTCTCCAGCTCAGCAAACACCTTATCTGCTCATCTCTCCAGAGCTCAGCCCTACGGCTGCACCGGGCCACCGGCACCCGGCCCTAATCTGGCCTTGCAGGCAACACCCCTCCGTTTGTTGACGCTATCGGCCTTCCGATCGAACTATGAAAAGACAGTGGAGAGATAACGGCCTATTCATCGACCGCTCCACCTCCACCTCCACCATTCTCCCTGCTGCCTCCATTTCACTCGCTCTCCGCCTTCAAATATCCATCAGCCGGCTACAAAGCACACGCAAACTTGGTCAGAGCGTCGAGGAACTGCAGGAGGAGCCATGAAAGGAAGGCAGGAAGGTGCCGTTAGACTCGGGGTCTAATCCCAGGAGGGGCACCCTCATCCCCTACAAATCCCCACTTTCGGAACAAAAGCCGAACGTCATGTTGCCTTTCCACATTACGGAAGGGAGAAAAGAGAAAAGCCCTGCTGGAAGGAAGCAGGGAAAAAAACAAAACCTGTAAATAAACAAATACATAAATAAGCAAACAAATAAATAAATGTTTGGCTCCTCGTCCTTGAGGGCCGCAATCTGTGGATCGCACGGATTGTGTCGGGAACCTGTCGCATGCGATTCCTCGGGGTGCCGTCACTTTTAAGCAGGATTATCTCTTGCCGACACGGAGTCGTCACTTGTTTGGATTCATTTTGCTTTCCAATTACAGTCGCCTCAGATGCTGCGGATTGGGTGGTGGGGTGGATGGGGGCGGGGGGATACTATTAAACCAAAAATCTAACATATATACAAATAAATACAAAAAATAATAAAGCCTTGTTGAGTCTGGACATGTCACCAGCCAGACATCGTAGGCAGCAGGAGTTGATGGACCCCTTTTATTTGAAGCCCTATTACGCCCACCGGAGCGTCGGAGCAGGCAATAGATGGAGATGCACGTTGTCCTTGGTGCGGCACTAAAATCACACTTAATAAGCTTCAAGGTTGCAACCAGCTCCAAAACAGCGGCTTTTTTGCGGAGGCTTCACATTTACATGTCAAAGGGTCAGCTCGCACTAAAAGGTGCTTGAGAAAATGACTCTGCAAATATCGGCGAGATGAGACATGATGGAAAACCCAGTTCGTGACATTCCTGCCGTCCAGAACATTGGTGGACCTTTTGCGTCTACAAAAAATTAGACCCCGAACCACAACTCGACTCCCCAAGCAAGCCATGACCGCGTCCTCCAGAGCGGCAGCCGTAGGCCTTCACCGAGGGGAAGGGAATTTGCAGTCGCTTCATGCGGGAAATCGCTCACGATAATTACGTCTAAAAGCAAAGAGATCAAGTGATTGCCACTGAACATGAGTCTCAAAAACCATGATGCAGAAAGAGTCTCCAGCAGCGCTTAATCACAGGGTGACAGTGGTGCTAGTTAGAGGCTTGCTGCTTCTCCAGCTCGACCGTTTTGTCATTGCTAATTAAGGGAACATGGCCGCCATTGACAGGCAGATATTTACTCTAATGTTTAACCCCATCTAGACTCCATAGACACTCCAGTCTCAATGGGCCGCATGCGCTCCTAGAGCCCCCGGCTCCCAGAGGCCCATGCTGCCATTAAGATCAGAAATAGCAGGGGTCAAAGGGCAACAATGCAACATGTTTGGCCCATTTTAAGCAGAATAAAATCCATTAGCTCAATCAAAAATCAGTAGCCTGGTATTCTGATCAAGCCCCTGCCCTTCTTGCATATTTTAGCCACTTAAACGTATCGTTTCCTACCCGAGTTGTCATGCATGCATGCCCACATTCCAAACAATTAGACACATCTATGATTTACCTCCTGTCTCCAAACTGATGCCCCTCCCCCTGCCCTTGCCCCTACCCCTTCCCCTCCTCCTCCGTCAGCTGGGAACTCACTGCCATTCCGAACAGATGTCTGCTGATTCGGGTGAAATGACAACAAAAGGGCAGCTCCTGAAAAAGCCCCCCCAGGCTACCCATCTTCTAAACCCCCTCCCCCCCATCCCCTAGGCTTCACTCCCCATACAAAAGCTTGGGGATTAGCTGCTTTTAGCACATGAAAAAGCCCTAAAATGCCCCTCTCCCTGCACCAGGCTCCGAGGACCCGAATGGACTGGAGTGACTAAACCCCCTCCCCATCGCATCGCCCCTAAAAAGCCTCCAACTGCCCACAGCAGTCAAGCCAAGCAAGCACAACAGCAGCTTTAACCAGCGTAGGCCAGCTCGCATCAACTCCCCATTAATACTCTCCACCCAAAACAAAACACAGCGGCAAGGAGACGGAGGAACAAAAGAGAGGAACCTTTGATTTATGGGTTTTAATTCCACGCTTTCTTCTTTGTGGTGTGCCGCGCTACAAAAGCAGCTCCTAAAACAATGGCGGAGTCCAGTTGTAGCCATTAATTTACACAATTAGCCACAAGTCATCGAATTCGCCATTAACCTTCAGCCCGGAGTTATTGCTGTAGTTTTTCTGCCGTAGAGCTGCTCAATATAACAATCTTTATCGTTATTGTTGATAAGCTGTGGCCACGATATGATTTAAGCAAATCCTGATGTCGTTTGGACTTAAACTTTGATGAACTTTGTGTTTGATTTCAATTGGAACATCGCTTAAGTGAACGTATATTGTTCTGGTGTGAGAAACACAATTAAAAATCATTTCTTTTAATTAATTTTCAAATGTGTCGCTTTTACACTGGAAAAAATACATATTGTGACATATCGTGTATTGAGAAAATTTCTCACAGTATCGTGATATGAGATTTCTGCAGTATCGCCTGCTTCTACACTGCTGTATTCCAAATTAAAACACAGGTGCTGAAGTGGTTTTCACGATCACGTCACAGCAAGAAGGTCCCCGGGTTTGATCCCCGGGTCGACCACAGGTGTCTTTCAGTGTACAAGCTCTCCTCCGGGCTCTCCGGTTTCCTCCCACTGGCTTGTGGTTTACACTGGTTGGACTGGCTACTCTAAATTGCCCATAGGTGGGAGAGTGTGTAAATGTTGCCCTGCTCACAGTCTACTGGGATTGGCTCCAACTTCCCCTTGAAAAGTGAATGGATGAACCCCATTTGTGTCAAAAACCTTCAAAAAATGTACATTTTCTTCGGCAAAACCGGAACCTTCCATCAAGCCCCTCATTTGGAACCACTAAAAATCATGACACCACAGTTCAAAAGTTCGAGTTCATCAAACGAGAACCTGAACTGAAGATATGGGTGTTTAAAGCACCCGGTCACACCCAGAATGGAGAATAAATGGGCCCGTCCCATATGGTCATGTAGTTCCCAGCCATGGAGAGTAGGCACCCTGTCTGAAGCTCCTGGGTGTCATAACTCAGGAAGGGTGGACTGCATGACAGACCTGTATTGTCCGAACACCCAGAAGGGGGGAGTCGCCATCAGCCTGGCCATGCCAGCTGGCCATCACGTTTAAAGAGCTAATGGGAGGCCAAGCAGAAAAATTGGAGAGTGCCGAGAACAAGCTGCCCTCTCGCCCACAACATGTGTTAATCAGGACCCTCATGAATAGCAGGGGTCCAAGAATGGGGGGGTGAGGGGAACCGAGGACACAGTAAAGCAAAGTTTGTTGCTTTAGACGAACATTGTAAACATTGGTCCATCCAATACATAAATGGACATTTAGATCCGGTTTTTAAATCTCAGTTTTTGTGACATCACAAAATCCAAAGCATTAACATGATCTACTTTCAGGTCCCTGCAGTTTAGCGCATCCCTTTCATAAAGTATTTCAACCTTGGTTGCTGTTTGAATGACAGCCAGTCAGAAAACAGCTAATTTACATATCTATTTTAAAAAGGTTTGATTTAGATTTTTTTTTTGAAGAAATGCTGTCCAAATTAAGAGGTAGTAAAGAACACAATAGGAAATTTATTTTTGTCATCTGTCTTAATGGTATATGATTAGAATGGATTATTTTCAGGCTGAAAAATTATAATAAGTTTTTCTAATATATATTCTACATTGTGTAATTAGGTCATCCAATCACATTGATGCATTCAGTGAATAAAAAGAGACAATTTTTAATGAAATGTGATATTTCATGATGCGCTAATCGAGTTTCTAAGGGCAAAAATTCGTATTAGGGTTTCCCCGGCCGACTCGGAGATTGGCATGTATGATCAGGACGCCGTCAAAATGAGCAGTGCACATCACCGGTACAAAATCCTGCAAGTGCCGAAAAGACGTAGGCCACTATACGGACTAAGCGGCGGAGGTTGCTAGCGGGTTTCGGCTTTATCAGTCCACCTCAGGACTCCAGGAACACCAGCCGGTTTCTCCACATCCTCACGGCGGCTTGCAGCCAAGAGCCAGATGAAATTAAACTAGCGAGATCAATCCTGTCGTCTGCGACGGCCACCGTAGCCAAGGCTCCTTATCTGTCCACAGCCGCCAACCTGTTGAACCACGGGTCAGCGCAAAGCCATTCTTCAGCCGAACCTGAACCTGAGGCCTGGGATTTCGGAAGCTCCTCAGAGGAGAAGCTTTCTCTCACTCTCGACATCAGCTGCACAGATCTTCGGCTCTAATCAGATTTCAATCCCAGTGCCATCCTCATAAGAATGCTCAAGCATTTTTAACCTGGTTGTTTCAGAATGAGGCAGCCAATCAGAGCAAAGCTAATTAACCCACATATCCAAGGGCTATCTATCAATTATACTGAAGTTATATCACAATTATTTCAGCGATTACTCGAGTAACTGTACATATGCTAACAGGAAATATTTCATTTTACTGAAAAATGTAACTTGCATTTGCAGGATCCTACTGGTGCCGGTTTCCTCTCTTTCAATGACACAAACCAAAAATTATTGACTAACAGCACCTCCTTGTGGAGAATCTGCTCAACAGCAATTATAACGCCCGGTCGGCCACAGGCGTATTTGTGCGTGGAGTGTATAAGCTTTCTCTGTGTAGTGTGGGGGTTCCTCCAGGTTCTCCGGTTTCCTCCCACAGTCCAAAGGCTTGTGGTTTAGGTTGACTGGCTACATTACCCATAGGTTTGAGTGGGTGTGAATGGTTTGTTGCCCTGTAATTGGTCGACCTCCTCTCCAGGGTGAACCCTACCTTGGGCCCATAGTCAAATAGGTTCAGCTCCATAATAAATGAAAAACAATTCTACAGGTTATATTTTAAAACCATTTATTAATAATTCCTGCATTTTTAATCGTTATCAGCAGGTATGTACGTGAAAATTATCGATATTGGCTTATAAATCCCACATCGGTGCATCCCTAAAGCTGATTTACCGAGAAACAACTTGAATGAAGACGATTTTAGCTGATTTACGACAACCCCACGTCGTTATTTGATGTTCAGTAACAAAAACTGTCTGCTGGACTGTAAGGAGAAAGAAAAGGTCAGGGTAATATGGCTGTTGGCAGTTTTCCATACATAAAACAATGCAAATGTCCAATGTGGAGCACATGGTTAAAGATATTCTGAGAAAAATGTAAAATAGCTTGCTGCTCACTCATTGGAATGCATTAAAAAAAAATAACACTAATCTCTATATTCGTCCAAAAAAGCCTGAAGCGTTTTCAAAACCAGCTCCTGTTTGGAGTCGTGGCCCAGAAAAGTGTCCGAACTCTCGGAAACTGCCGGCACGTCGATCCTTCCAGAGGCAATTTGACTAACTACCGCAAACGGACAAGAGCAAATGGAAGCTCCTCTGGAGCCATTTGCTCTGCAGCAAGGGGAGCAGGCAGCTCCAGGGGGGAGGAGGTGGAGGAGGAGGGCCAATTTCAAAGACACAATGCTTGTTCTTTTATTATCGGCAGACAAATTGCATCCGCCCAGCGCTGAAGAGCGCCGTTTTAGCACTCAGGACAAATTAAGAGGAATAAGCACAATTAGCTGGTGGAGCGGAGGCACGTTTCCCTCCTCGCCTCCACCCTATCTCTCCCATTCGCGCTCCCTCCGTCTTCTTCTCTCGCCACGAGGAGCTCGGGCACAGCTGCCATTAATGCGTTCATAGCGTCTGCCGCTCAAGAGCAATGCTGGTAATTGCGAAGCTCTTACTGCTACACGAAGTGCGCACTGCCCTGATTGAGTTGGAACACAGCCGGTCACCACGAAGAGTCGGGACACCTCCCCAGACCCCAATAATTGTTTGTTTTGATCATACTGGCAGATTTGAGAGTGTTTTCCCTTCATTAGCGCTTCCCTCGCTGCAGAGCTACCAGAGTTCGTATACAGGGCCCCTATGGTGGTCCTACCCAACACCCACCCGTGCACTCGTCCCGATTCGGGCTCTTTTCCTCCAATTACTGAGATGCAAATGAACCAGCACATCTGAACGCATCTCCAGCTGCAGAAAGTGCGCTCTGGATAGAGGGAAAACAACATTTACACTGGCACTACGTTCTGAAGCCTTTCTTAAGCTCTTTCCTTTGACCTCCCTCCCCCAAATGCCCCACACCAAAAACATCAACTACACTGGCAAATGGAGGACAGTGAGAAAGAACTATAGAAAATTAAATTATGAAATTCCAAACGCAGACAGAAAGACGCCGAGACAGAATCAGCCAATGCAATATTCCTGCAAAAAAAGAAAAGAAAATGAAAGTAAACTGTTTTCCTCGGATAGGATGTCGAAGGCCTCGTGGGAAATCAAACGTTGCTCAGCAAAACCCGGTCCGTAATTGGAAAACCCACAAGAACAGCAAATTCCAACCACTGATTTGTGTTTGCTGGATGGGCCTTGGCCACCAAATTTTGCTTGGACGAGCTCCTAAACGTTCCACTTAATACCTCCGCATGTGACGGCCATCAGACCAGATCTATTATCCACTTACAGCAGCGGCACACGCGCCTTTTCATCTGGTTGAGTAAACAAGTGAGGATACTCCAAATAGCACATGCTTTCACCTTCAGACCTTCAGCTGGAAGCGTGAGCAGATCTGCTCGGTGGATGGACCACGACTAGGGCAGGACGACCACTATCAATTTTGCAATTTTGAGCATCACATTTGCCCAAAAACTGCTTTGCTACTACAGCTATCAAAAAAGTAGACAAAATAAATCCCCACATATAGCGTGAGTAAACGGTGATATGTCTACCCAACTTCAGGGGGCGCTAGTAAGACTGCACATACCTACATAGAGCCATAAATCTGGTATTATATATCAACCATGTGGGCCTACAATCCCACCAATTTTCAAATAGATTGGTGAAGTGTAAATATGAGATATTATCAACCGACAGCGCTCACGGTTCAAACTCCTAATTCCTCCATTCACACGAGATAAAGTGAAGCAGGGCGAAGAGAAAACCTCCTCAGACCTTCCTTAAGTTGCATCCATGAAAAAAGAAGAAAAAAAGAAGCCAGGAAAGGAAAACGGACGGACGACCACTATCGGGACAATGCGGCACCTTGAACCGACCGGTCCTGCTCAAGCCACCTGGGCATGAAGCTCACGTCGGGTCCGGGTCAGGTAGCCATGCTCTAGACTGGACGCCAGCCCACCTGAATTTGGAACCCTCTGCTTTTACTGCTCATTCTGGAAACTCCAGAAGCCCAGTCCTGTCCCAGGACATGCTGCCCGATACCCTCTGCACCTTGTCCAGGCCTAAATTAACCCCTTTCTTATCGGTCTTTCAGTGGGAAAAGCGTAATCAGGCTCAACTTTTGTATTATCTTCAGATCCTTAACTTATGTCCCTCATTGGGATGTGGAATTTAAAATTTAGAATGAAAAATTCTAAAAGAAAATGTCATTTTTCAAGATTTTATATCCCTTCGCAAATGTTCAACCAATCAGGAATCACTGATAGCAAAGCTAACGTACATCTCTATGTTTACAGCACAGATCATGGCAGAAACAAATGAAAAAATAAACAAACAACTACTCAAGAAAAACCAATCTGACGCCTTATAACAGCGGAAATATAAATACACTTCTAGTGACCAACTCAAGAGAAACATTTTTGCAATTTTGGGCCCAAAAACTGCTTTGCTACTACAGCCTTCAAAAAAGTAGACAAAATAAAATCCCCACGTATAGCGTGAGTAAACTGTATGTCTACCCTACTTCAGGGGGCGCTAGTAAGTATGCACATACCTACATAGAGCCATAAATCTGGTATTATATATCAACCATGTGGGCCTACAATCCCACCAATATTCAAATGGATTGGTGAAGCGTAAATATGAGATATTATCAACCAGAAACAATGGAAAAAGACTGGTCAGAATATGAACAATACAGTAAACAGATTGTAAATATTATTCCAATCATAAGAAGAAGAATAAAGATTATTATTGTACATATTTAAATCATTTCACTGTACATAAACATCACATAGAGCACAAGAAATAACGTTATGACAACCCTACTCTAGGGGGCGCTAGCAAGATTGCAGAAACCTATATAGAGTCAAAAATCTGGTATTTTGTATCATCCTTGAGGGCCTACAATCCCACCAATTTTCATATAGATGGTGAAGTTTACAAATATGATATTGCGATAATAATGGCAACATCACATAACTGTGCGAGAAGTCTGAAAATAATATGATTCTTACTGTAAACAAGAGATCAGATTGTAAATATTATTATTAGAGATGAGAAATGAGATCATTTCACTGTATAACATACACAAACATTGCAAGTAACTTTAAATACATTGGGGACAAAAAATAAAGGTCAGTCAACATATTTTGCAATATAAACCTGGTTCTTAGACAGAACTACACTGTGTTTAGTTCATAAATTATCTGGTTCGCACGTGTTACCATAATACGCGGGCACGTCTTACGCAAATATCAAAACACACGCTTGATTGGTGGGAAGTTGATGGCAAGAAGACCAATTAAAGACATGTAGTGTGAAAAACTGACCCGGAGCGCGCGCCTGCATCGCTACTGCGCAGACTCTGGTTTGTGCGTTAAAATTGCATTAAAAACTCCCACTCACCGACAGCGCTCACGGTTCAAACTCCTAATTCCTCCGTTCGCACGAGATAAAGTGAAGCAGGGCGAAGAGAAACCCTCCCCAGACCTTCCTTAAGTTGCATCCATGAAAAAAGAAGAAAAAAAGAAGCCAGGAAAGGAAAACGGACGGACCCCCTTAGCTCCACTAGTTTGGGATGGAAACAACACGGAAAAATAATAATCTTCTTAATATAAATGGATAGAAAAATATAGATATATTTCCCCAAAAAACGTTGGAACTTTGGCTCGCTTTGTATGTCCACTCCGTCTCCACGTCCTCGGGCTTTTCTGGCCTCGCTCCCAGCTCCTGCTGGGGGTGGAGAGACGAAGCCCCACCGGAAAACAGGTGTGATTTCTACCCACACCCGCATTCCTACAGGCCCCGCCTCCTGGGCTGGGATTAACAAGCGAGAGCACCTCCGCCCGTGCCGCGATTGGTTACCTCACCTACGCCACGATTGGCTGGTAGGAGAGCGTGTACTGCGCTACCATTGGATGAGTCGTTCGTACTGGCCAATCGGAAGCTACTAGTAGAAGCGTTAAAAAGGAAAAAAAGAGACGGAGAGAAGGGGCGGGGAGTTCAATGGGACAAATGTGGGCAGAGCCAAAGAAAGTTAAAATAACTGAAGAAAAATAGCGAGCAGGATGAAAATGAACCAAAACACACACACAAGAAATTCTGCTCCTCCAGTGCTGGAGCATCCAGGATCACAACAGAACCTGGGTTCCATTCTTCTCTATTTATTTGTAGGGGGGAG
>JBBIGC010134354.1:0-16698 GCA_037576955.1 Lepidarchus adonis
GAAGGTGAAGTCTGTGGAGAGAGCGGCAGGGGTAGCAGTGTTCTCCGGTCGGATCCATGTTTCCGTCAGAGCGAGAAGTTGGAGAGACTGTTCGTGGGCAAAAGCAGTGAGAGCAGCTTCTGTAGCACAGTGATAAAGCCAGTGATGACACTCTTAATGGTGCCCTTGTGAAAAGAGTATATGATGGGGGGTGGAACTTTCTTACCATGTGCACCTTTTTACTACCACACTTTTCCTTCCACTCAGCTTTCTATGAATATGCTTGGATACAGCGTGTGAACAACCAACTTCTTTAGCAATGACATTTTGTGGCTTACCCTCTTTGTGAAAGGTGTCAATGACTGTCTTCTGGACATCTGTCAGGTCAGCAGACTTCTCTGTGTAGCCTCCTGACCCAGACTGAGACCAATTAAAGGCTCACGAAATCTTTGCAGGTTTGTATATTTCACAATATTTTAATGGTGAGAGAGAGAGAGAGAGAGAGAGAGAGAGAGCCACTAATGACACACTCGCACACAGTAATGCCTTTTTAACCAGTAGGAACTGGCCAGGTTTTTATTGCTTGCTCAAACCAGTCTTTAGAAAGACTAACCTGTTACCAGTGCGCTCCCCAGAGGCCAGGATACACACAAGCATTAACCTGTGAGCGAGGCATGATGGTGGATGGCCAAACTGACCGAGTTATCATTTACCATACTTGTCACATCCATGGTAAGTCTGGACATCCAACATCAGCTTGCTCACACATGAACACACATCCACTGCTTACTGTTGCTCCTGTTCCTAACACACACACAACAGAAAAGCACATAAAATAACACAGAACAGCACAGAACCCCATAATTTCCCCACTCCATTATGCATTCCTCCCTTACAGCCAATGGGAGCTGCTCAGGACTATTACAATATGGAGGAAACCCTTAACATAACATTCTAAATAATTTCAAAAATAATTTATTAGTGTAATTTGATATTTAGCTTGTGTTCATTTATTTTTATTTTTATTTTTATTTATTTATTTATTTATTACTTCTTCTTTTTTTCAAATATAATCATGAGCCAGAACTCCAGTAGTGCCTTAGCCATTCGTAACTGGGAGCATGATCAAAGGACAAGATGTATAATGGAAAACTGAGTGAAAACAAGCTCTAGGTTGTAAAACAGTTTTGAGTTACAAATTGTGCAAAAGCAAATTGTGAGTTACTAGAACTTTTTAGTGAACTAAGAATTGTGAGCTGATTCTAGTGTCCTACGGTTGTAACAAAAATGGGATATAAAGTTATCTTTAAAATGTCAGCCTATTTATTTACTTATTTACACTGTATGATCATAATTATTTAACAACACAGGCTATAGAATGAGACATATACATGGGAGACTGTCCGTATGAAGGGTGAATATAGGACTGGCACAGTTCTCTGTAAGAATAAAAGACTTCACAGGGTCTCCACTTATACCGGGTATAGCTCTGCCATGTTGCCATATGTTCTTTAGAAAAGTATCTCATTTTGAAAGAATAAACTGTACAAATTAACAGCTTTTGCAAATAAATACAAATACCCTTGAGTGAATAATCCATGTTTCACATCCAATGTTTTACAAAAATGATGCATAAACATTTACTAATTGATGCAACTGCCCAATAACTTTTATTATAAATATGTTTTGAGTCAATGGGTTATTCGTTTTGATCAATTGATAAATTTCAGAGAAGTGCTGAAGGCTAGATGTTTATACATGTTTTTATAAGAACCAAAGCACAAAACACAAGGAACTTTTTAAAATCAAAGGTTGAGGTTTATCTGAGTGAATGCTGTCCTCCTGAATGGTATAAGACAACTTTCTCCCAACGCTCCAAAGACTTCAACTTGGAGATGCTGCTGTAACAGGGTTTATCACACAGCTATCCTGCAGGAAGACACATTTTTTGGGGACACATTTATATAAACACTAAGACATACAAAAATATATTGCTAATGATCTTAGATTGAAGTTGTGCCAATATGACAATATTGTATTATTACTGTGATGTCTTTAATTATTCACTTTTCTGGGTGTCATTATTTCTTCTGGAACAGTGAACAAGACCATACAGAAGAAATCATTAGACCTGTTTTACTGGATTTAAGTTCAATGTGTGAAATTTTGAGATGAAAAAAAAAACAACAAAAAACTTTGGTACTCATTGCCTGGCCTCCAGTAAAACTGAGGAAGTCCCTGGGTTGGAAGATACTGTCCGTGGACCACTCGCATGGCCAGCTAGAAGAGCAGCAGTCACCCCAGGTGGAAATCGTCAGCACTGATTGCCCCTGAGCAGAAACCACCGCTGTCTGCCTGCATAGGTTTGAGGCTGGATGCCTCATCAGCCAGCAAGGGGAAACCACACCCCCACTCCCACTGATGCTCAGGTGCCACCCCTTACACTTAAAGACCACTGAACAGGTCTTTGGTCAACCAACCAAGCTCCTGAAGGTCTACCTTTCTGAAGAGTTTACTTTCAACAGAACATATTGTGACGATTTTCAGCTCATGAAATCGTCGGAGAAATGATGGAGACTTGACAAAAGAATACTGCTCAATATGGGACAGAGCCCGCTTTATTTCAGCCCTGAAAAGAACTGACAAAGCAACTCAAGCATGAACTCCAGACTGTTTTCCCAGGTGAACCCAAAGCCTAAGCCATTAAACCGAACAGTTCGGTGACCGTGGGCTCGCCCATTACCCCACAACTAAACACAACACCCCAAAATAAACCCACAAACACATACACAAAAGAGTTTCCCAACACAAACACATTAACCCCCCCCCCCCCCCTCCAAAAAAACCCCCCCAAAACACAGGTGTGTTAGCACTAGAAAGACTGACTGACAAATCAAACTATTGAAGTTGAAGTCCTCATTGAAGTTCTTGCTACAAAAATCAGACTTGAATTTTTTTATCATTCTTGAACAAAAGATGGAAACACAAATTAAATTGCTAGTGAAATTGGGTCGTTACAGCAAAATTTACCTAAAAAAACTGAAGCACATCAATTGATGCAATGTCATGCAAATGAATGAGTCTAAATAACAGTCACAATAAATCAACTACAGTCAACTACTAGTGTCATAATGTTCAGTAACTGGTACTGGGTTCTCTTTTTGTTGTTTTGGCGTTTGATTATTGGGCTATGACCTGGTTCTGTTCATGTCTAGAATAACGTCAGTTATTGTGTATCAGATAGATTGTGCATGTAATTTTGAGCTTGATATGAAAATTACAAGCACATTAACAAGTTTCTGCATGGAATCTTGTCTACATATATTATATGCATTATGTCTTATAAAACAACATGCAGTATGACGATATAAAAAAGCAAAACACTTAGTTTAGAATATAATGCAAAGTCTTGTATAATAAATAATAGAAATATCTCAAACTTATGTAAAATAACACAACACTGTAACTGTGTCTTTGCTGTTTGTGTAGAATATAAAGTGACTGTCTGGACACTAGTCTGTAAGACTGAATGCGCTGTTGCGTGCTTTCTTCACGAGCACACACGTGCTTCAGAAAAAAAGCTGGCGCGTGCTCGTGAAGAAAGCTCACACGTGCTCCTGAAAAAAAAAGCTTGCACATGCTCTTGGTCGTGATGGAAACGAGCAATGTCTTTGTTCAGGAGCACTGCACGTGCTTTTTTCACAAGCAATGCACAAGTTTTCATCACAATATATGAAAGGAAACTGCAGCAGTTAAATAAGGAGGGTTTTGTGTGAAACTAGGCGCTGCATCAATTGATGCACACAGTCGTTCTAGGTATAGCTAATCTGCAGTCGTTCTAGTGTTAAATATGGCATGGAGCTGAATTCTGCATGAAGTTAGATCTTCAGGAGCAGGGCTGGTGTGCACTGTTAAAGGAGAATTTAAAGCCCATTAAAAATAAGATACTGATTTGCAAAGGTCTTTAGTTTTCACTGTTTTCCGCATTATTCTACTCATCCATAAATTAATGGGTTCATTTAAATGGACTGTGTTTGGACCATATCGTATTTTCTTATTGTTCAGTTAAAGGTCCAAGCAGAAGCAGACAGGCCAGATCCTGCTCCCTGCATGATTAAATGAAGACGAAGGAGTGGGGACAGAAGACCAAAGCGCTGTGTTTGTGGCCTTAATGACACTGTTTGTGCCTGTTGTCTGTGACTGAATGTGTTCATTAAGGCTCAGTACCCCAGTGAAAGACTCCAGCAGTGCACATGGCTCTGAACATCACACAGTTAACGGAATCGGATACACACCAAAGGTCACTAAACATCTCAAGAACGCCATTAAATAGCTTTTTACTAAATGGACGGTCATCGAAAGCTGGTTGCCCACTGCTTGCTCTTTGCTTGAGCATTCTTCATTAATAATGTACTGTCAAAGTATCCAGTATAAAAATGGTGGACAGCGAATAGGGCAGTCAAAGTATGCATTCAGAACATGTCCACCATTTATTCATGCATATTGCCTTTGGCTAAATGCGTTTCTTGACATTAGATTTCTGCTTTAAATGGAAATTACATAGATTTTTTAAAATGTCTGCATAATTCAACACTTGAGATATAAACAAAATAATTCACATTGGTTTGATGGGAATTAGTTCATTGTACAGAAATGCAACAGTATACTGTAGTATAGTAAGACTTTATTTACATTTCACCAATGGAGCCTTGCAGGAAGTGTAAAAACTTAAGGAATTTCCATTTATTCTCATAAAGGTTTTATCTGTACCAGTGGTAACAGTTTTTGCTTCTTGAACACTATTGGGTGTTTATGGATTTCTGGGTGGTGATCACGAATATCACATAAAAGTTACCCATCACTTACTATTTCAGAGAAATCTTTAGTTTTGTCCTGATTTTTAAAAATATTTATATCCAAACATTTGCTCCCATAAATGACAACCATGAGCAATGGTTTCTGCAGCCTGGGCATGTCCAGGAATGGAATCAGGCCAGGTTGGAAGCTGTTCTCTGGAAGGTGACATCCTGGGCATGCCAAAACCACAAGAGGATTGGACCTTAGACGAACCAGATGAAGAAACTGCAATGCAGGGTACTGACAGTGACATTGAACCGGATTTTGAACCGTGCTCATCAGGCGATCCACATCTGATAACAGTCCAAATTGAATGATTTGGTCAGAGATTTGGGTCTGTCAAAAGCAAAAACTGAGCTGCTGGCTTCAAGACTGCAGTTATTTTTTTCTTTATTACGTTTATTTGATAGGGACAGATACATTATAACATAGACAATCTGAACAAAGCAGCAGTCCAATGCATGCATCATGGTGCTTATTGCGTGAGCTAATTTGCAGCACTTATGAGGTTCGGTATGAAAATTTCTGTGTTTTGAGACCAACATCTATGATATACAGTAACCATTTTTTTTCACAAGTTTTTTTTTCTGTTGTGACATTGAAGGATTGTTCTCAGCCTTGGGTTGTGATCACAACCTGGAAGAGTGGTGTCTCTTCATTGATTCGTCACTGTTAGGCCTGAAAGCTGTTCTGCTACACAATGGCAACATATCCTTCAGTAGCTGTTGGCTATGCAGCACATAAAGAAACATATGAGAATATGGAACTATTACTGAAGTACATCCAGTATACCAGGTACAACTGAAATATCTGTGGAGATCTTAAAGTAGTTTCTCTGTTACTAGGACTGTAGTTCGACTATACAAAGTACTGTTGTTTCATCC
Organism: Lepidarchus adonis; assembly: GCA_037576955.1. Classification (NCBI taxonomy): domain Eukaryota; kingdom Metazoa; phylum Chordata; class Actinopteri; order Characiformes; family Lepidarchidae; genus Lepidarchus; species Lepidarchus adonis. Next base: position 5,721 of record JBBIGC010134354.1, read on the forward strand.
GAGAATGGGACGGCCGTGACAAAGAGTCGCACTGTTGTCAACAGTATGTAGTTCCAGGACAGAAAAATGGCACATGACTAAAATTTTTCCCTTCTCTTCACATAAAACTGGGACTCATGAAGAATTTTGTGAAACCAATTAACAAGGAAGGTGAAGGTTTTTGTTATTTTAGGACTGATATTCCCAAGAATACCTGATGCCAAGATCAAAGAGGGAATTTTTATTGGCCCCCATGTTATGAGTGACAAGTGGTTGGAAGATCTGTTCGTTTGACCAGGCAATTACTTTCCCAAACTTAGTCCCAAACTACATTCAGCTGGTAGGCAAACTTCTCAAAGCAAACAAGACAGTGAAGTGCAACATGTCACTCAAGATTCATTTCCTCCACTCACACTTGGGTCAAAGCACTTTTAGATCTATTGAATTTAATAGCTTATGCGAAGTGTAAATGTGAATAAATACGATATTGTCAGTAAATATATAAATGTCTATTTCTCAGAGTTTCTACATGATGCAATAAAACCAAAACTATATTTGTGCAAACCCAGTAGGTACCTGCCACAATCAGCAAAAAACCTTCCATGAAGCAAGACTTTAAAAACATTTTGAAATCATTAAATATTTATTACTGGCTAAAGACTAAAGATTGGTCACAATCATTGCAAAGTCATTACTTTAGAAGGGTTAAACTAAAAAGTTATGTATCCTCTTTTACAAGGTTTTTAATATATTATGGTCTGTAGCTATATTGGTGGTGGTGGGGTCTTGTATGTAACTATGAGACATTATTGATTAAACCATTAGAGACATTGCACTAATGGTTCACTGAAACAGTCAAGGTCTTCAGATCAGAGCCGTTGTGAAGTTGTCCTGCAGAAATGACTGATGATGGAGACTGCTATGGTACTTCATTTTATATAAAAGACAAGGTTAAGATAAGAGTTCTTTTTTTTTTTTTTAGAAGTTGAGGTCATTTCAAGGTAAGTTGAGAAGTGGTGCTATTGCTGTTCCTCTTTATCTCTCAATGACAGTCATTATAAACCTCCTGAACAAGACCAACATTCATATAAACTGTTAAACTGTGTGTTACAATAACACACTTGTCTTCAATGTTTTTTCTTTTAAAGTTCTCTTTTGACATTGATGAATTGAGGGTCACAAACGATGTATGATCTTGTGACCCCACTGTACGCTGACACACTGTAAACTGCACTTTCATTCTCCAAGAACGTTCCAGATTCGTGCCCCATTCCAGAACAATTGTCATCTCATGACTCATGTTCTCAAATCCTATATCTCCTGATTTCCATTGTCAATTCCTTTATTCATGGCAGTGCCAGCTGCCTGTAACTGTTCAGCTGAGTGGACACATCAGGCCTCCTCAAAGCTTGTAGAGACACATCCAAAGGCCAAGACTAAGTGTGCTCAGAGATTTTTCAAGGCAATTGAAGCGCTGCGCTCCTCACTTCTTCCTTACCTTCTATTTGGGGATCCCCCATCAGGAGAATCCCTCTTCCACAAACCTTTAACTATTCACAAAGATTTTGGGTGAAATTTATGGAAAATGCAATGGTGATGTCATCATCTCCAAAAATTTATTGAAACAAAAGCCAACAACAAAAAATGTCAATGTCTCAATAATGTGTCATGAGCCCTTGAGCAACAATTACAGCTTGACAACAGCATCTCATGCTGAGGCATCTCACTCTTCTTGAAAGGCAACCCTCAGGTCATTGAGGTTCTGAGGTACAGAGTCACAAGCAGGTTCCCTTGCAGGTGGTCTAGCACACAGACCACGCTGATGTAAATGGTTTCGAATGGTCTGGTGTGACATTTGGGTGCCTCTCACCTCCATTAAATGTTCCTGGAGGTGAGTGGCTTCATCATCCGGTTCCACAGGGCACTGTTCACAATGAAGCGGTCATCAGTGTGGGATGTGGCCAAAGGATCTGAGAACATTCTATTTGAATGTTCAAGTGTCATATGTTCAGTGTTGTCCCATCAAAATAAAAAAAATGTGAGAGGTGTATTTTTGTGAGATACTGTATCTTTTCAAACTTTATCTTTCCACCTTCCATTTTACTCAATTATTTGTTTTTGTGTGTGGAACAACCTTGAGATTGTGAAAGGCGCTATATAAAATCAACCTATTATTATTTTTTTTATTATTATTATAATTATACAGTGCATCGCAATTTGTGTAGTTTTCTAACCGGTCCAGTAGCCTAAAATAATCTCAAAAAAGAATAAAAGTATAATTTTTTTGATATGTTACTGTTAGGTGTATGCCTTGGAATGGATCCCCTGATTGTGCGTGTATTTTTAAATACATGTAAATACAAAACACATAATAAAAATGTAATATTTTCTATTTAAAGGGGAGTTGCTGTTCAAAGCCGTTTCCCGTTGCATTCAGTGCGTGGATTCATCCTATTTGCCCAAAATACCACTTTAAACCCCGTTAGTAACTAGTGAGCGAAGAACTGTGGGACTTGAAGTCTTCTTCTAATACAACAAAACAAAGCGACACGAGGCTGTGAACTACATATCCCAGCATGCTATGCAGGAAGCCGAACACGGCATGTGACATGCTATTTCCTGGATGCTATTGCTGTGGACGGGTGTCCAAGCTGCTGGTTTGGTGTGCCCTAGTGTTTTTTGTATTGTAGTTTTTGCGTTAGTGATTTAAAGATGAGGGTCTGTGGGTTGCTTTTGAGCTTTTGCTTCAGCGTTGGAGTTATGGCTGGTAAATATTCCCGAGATGTGAATGAACCGAAGCTTTCCACTGAGGGCAAAAATGCAGTGGAGTTCAGGATCGCCAAACTGAACCAGGTTTGGGAGAAGGCAAACAGGGTAAGAAATAAGATTAAAATTATTAGTCTTTGTCTCCCCAGTATGAATTATCACTGTGCATAATTCATACCCTGCTTTATTCTGCTATATCAAGGGAATAGGTCAAACACGCTTGGTTTTTGTACTCAGACATACCTGAGGACCTTAATCACCTGGATCAGGTGTGTTAGATTTGGGTTGGAGCTGAATTCTGCAGGGTGGTAGATCTCCAGGACTGGAGTTGAGCACCCTTCTTCTAGATTCATTTTGTTTCATTCAGAAAACACTGTGGGAAGCATATACAGGGTAATAACACTTTACAGTGTAAGTGCAATCACTGCAATTACTGCAATTTACTATAATTTATCCTATTGATCTTATTTTACTGCTTTTCATTAAAAAAAACACTGTTTACCCTTGTAGTTTTTATCTTTGTATTTGTATGACCTTTGTATTTTTTACTTTGTATTTGTAGTACTTTGTATTCTTATTACCTTGTATTTTTATTACCATTTATATTTATTACCTTTGTACTTTTATTAGTATAAGATATATGTTATTTTATGTCACTGTCTCTATGTTACAGTCGCTACATAAGCAATTTCCTTAGGGACAATAAAGTTTTTCTGATTTTGAATAGATAGAGGTGTGACAATGAATCAGTCCTGCATGATCCAATGCCTCGATCTGATATGTTGATAAACAATGTGTGGTAATTTCACGATTAATTTAGTGTGGGTAATGTTGTCTAAGTCTACTTATGACTTTAATAAAATGTTGAAATTATGATCTATTTGGATGTGAAGACACTTGTTATTTACATCCCCAGTAATCGACAGGGTATTATGGGTAAGGACTATAATATGAGTGCACAACTTTAATAAATGTTCAGGTTGCAATTGCAAATCATGAGAGAAGTAGAAGAGATGTGTCAAGATATTATTACATTTCTATCACTGCAGTAGAACTGATGCTTTATGTCCACATTTGCCCTTATTATTTTATTTTTGTTTTCTCAGATGCTGCTTGCCCCAGTGCGGCTGTCGGAGCTTCACAGTGACCTGAAGATCCAGGAGAAAGATGAGCTTCAGTGGAAGAAACTGAAGGCCGAGGGCCTGGACGAGGCCGGGGAGAGAGAGGCCAAGATCAGACGGAACTTTAACAGTAAAACACAAGTTAAATATTTCAGTAAAGTTGCAGAGCTGGAAGAGCACAGTGGTTAACTTGGTGTATAATTACTTAATGTCACTATAACCCTAAAGACTGTCAGAGGTTTGCTGTTTAATCAGTTACCTTCAGTATCGCCTTTCACAGCAGCTTAGCACGTTTGGAATATGCCCTGCTGCACTCGCATAAAAAATTACAAAAAGTTTTACTAAATCACAGAAATTACCCACAATCCTTTTATTGTTCTTGCGATGTATAGACACATGCCTCCATTATCATTCTGTAATCTCTGCTTTCTTAGTCATTCTTGCCAAGTATGGAATGGATGGTAAGAAGGACACTCGCTCTTTGGACAGCAACACATTGAAAGACCATGACGTCAAACAGGGAGATATGTTTGATGACCCCAGACTCGACAAGCTGTGGAACAAAGTGAGTTCTGACATTTTAACCTTAATTTTTAATAATTATTAGAGATAATTAGGAATGATTTCATAGCTGCAAGCAGTGAATTTCAAGTTGTAGTTTCACAATATATTGAGTACCATCCAGAAAGCTCCTCGCTCCCCCGGCCCGTCCAGAAAGCTCCTCGCTCCCCCGGCCCGTCCAGAAAGCTCCTCGCTCCCCCGGCCCATCCAGAAAGCTCCTCGCTCCCCCGGCCCGTCCAGAAAGCTCCTCGCTCCTTGTGTTTTTGGCACAAAACCTCTAAAGAACTTATTACTGACTATAAACTATAAAGTTGCAATTTTCCCAATTTAAATGAAGAGTTTGCCATATTAAACTTAAAATAAAGTTTGTTTTATTAAATATTGTTTTTAAATAGTCTTTGCTACATTTAAAGCTGATTTTAAATAAAATATTCTGTTTTAGCCTTTAGTTTTAAATATAGTTTGTTATATTAAACTTTAGTTTAAAATAAAAGCATTTACTATGTTAAACTTTGGCTAATTATATTACAATTAATATATATTGTAAATTGTTATTGTCATTTTTTGCAATATAGGGCCGAATTTATCATTTATACAGTGATTTAGAGGAGCCTTTAAGATATCGCTATATATATATATATATATATATGTATGTGTGTGTGTATTGCGATATAGCTTAAAAATATTGCAATATTTTTTTTATGGCACATCACCCAGTTTTAGTTGTAGCACTATGCCATATGTTGTTTGAATGTTAGTATTTGCTTCCTCCTTACCTGCTGCTCATTTGAAGACTGTCAAACCTCCCTTCTTCTGTTGATTTGTAGGCCAAGACTTCAGGAAAGTTCTCAGAGGAGGAACTGCAGAGCCTTCGCAGAGAATTCCAGCACCACAAAGACAAGATCCACGAGTACAATATCATCATGGACACTGTCAGCAGGACGGAGGGTGAGCTAATTGATGCTAGAGATTAAATAAGCACTTCTATAGTATTTTATTAAGGGCTTTCGAGCCTTATCTTATTTAAAGATTACTGTTTTCATCACAAAAGCTCATTATTCACATAGAGGGTAGCAGTAATATTTATCATTAGGATGTAAATTTATATCTTCAATTTATACCTTTTCTGTGCCATATTTATTCTTTCTCTCTTTCTCTCTGTCTCTCTCACATTAAGAGGTCCATAAGAACGTGATCTCTCCTTTGGAGGGAGAGGGGAAGCAATCTGCCCTTCATGAGAAGCATTCAGATTTAAAGCAAAAGATGAGAGATCTGAACCAGGGCTTTGAGAGGCTCAGAAGAATTACTCATGAAGGCTTCAGCAATGACAATGGTGAGCATTTACATTGTTTGGGTTCTAATGGTTCCTCCCCATCAACCTCTCCTAAGGAATTTGAAATATTAATTATTAGTTCATTATTTTGGTATTTGATTCCATGTTTATGTGGGATTTTGGTATATTTCTTTAATATATATTTTCCTAATAATATGATCAGTACAGACTTTCTGTGATTTTCTGTGTAACTGACCTTCGGGAGGTTTCAAGCTCCAAGCCTGTCTTTGTAAACATGGAGATAACGTGTGCTCCTTGGCACCACACACACACACAGATAGTGAGAGTGAGTTCCGAGCGGAGTCGGAGGGGGAAGCAGCTGCATTCTTTATCATATTCTTTATCATATTTTTTTGTATCTATTTTTCATACTTTACAATAAAATCTCTAAACAAATATTTTTAGATAATAACACTGTAAATCACTGCTCTTTTAATATTTATAAAGCTGAATATGGCTTTTTTTTGTAAATAACCTTTTCCATTTTGCTTTAAAGGTGCATGTAAGGTTTTACTCCTTTTTTTTTCACCATTTAAGTTTGATTGGAAAGGTTACAGGCAGATGACGGTAATACCTGCAGTACTACATTAGAAATAGAACAGGTTCCATATCTATCTATAGCATACTCTATATAATATTTCTCTCTGTATCTTTAAGAAAGTTGATGTGTAAACTATCAAAAAATTAATTTTTGGTTAAAATTCAAACTGAAGCAAAAGTGTTTTTAAAACTATTTGCTCAGGCACACCAACATTCAAAGCCTATTTGACTAGAAAATCATGGACACCATCAGCCCTTGCATGGAGAACACCACCTCTGTTATTCCAGTAATGAATTCATCATGGATACACCTGCATGGCTCATGCCACCATCGGTTGAGTACTGTTGCTGTAATAACACCAATTCTACTATGAGCAATAGAGCATTTTTCTGTGCCAGCCTGTAAAAGCACAGTTATATATAATGGCCAGGTTATGCTGTACCCTATACTTCTGCCAAACAGAAATGTGTCAACTTCCTTTTCTTTCCCTCTCCCTGTCTCTCACTGCCACTGCAGATTTTAAGGAGCCCAGGGTCATAGAGCTCTGGGAAATGGCTAAAAGATCCAACCTCAGTGAAGATGAGCTTGACTCTCTCAAAGTGAGTTACATCACACGGAAACACTCATCTGTAACACCCTTGATGAATATGAATCACGTGAGGTGAACAGGGCTTCAGCAAGAAGGTTCAATATGAAATTGGTTCTCAGAGGAGGTTCTCAGAGGAGGTTCTCAGAGGAGCAGGAGCCTCTGTTGGAATTTTATCACTTTCAAACTTCAAGAGCCTATGAGTTTCCAATGGGATGTTCGATAGCAGACTTGTGATTGGTCAGTGGTAGTAATTCCTTCATAGACTCCTGATTAACTGTGTTTTCCCCTGAGGTTTATGATCAGCTAAAGGTCTACTGGAGCTAAATCAGGTGTTTTTGAGAAAGGACATAAAATTGTGCTATGAGGATGGTGGATTTAGGAACACTGCTATTGGCTGTATGCTTGCTGTAGCATTACTCATATATTTTTTGTCCGTTTTGCTGTTCAGGAGGAGCTGCGGCACTTTGAGACAAAGGTGGAGAAGCACCAACACTACCAGGAGCAACTGGAATACTCGCACCAGAAGCTGCAGCATGTTGAGGCTCTTGGTGACACAGAGCACATCATCAGACACAAGGAGAAATACAACAACCTTGCTGAGAAAGCACGAGAGATGGGATACAAGGTAGGACCATTTTTAAAACTGAGGTGAAGAAAGAATCATGAGGGGGAGAAATCAGATTCTGTAACATTCAGGATTGATTTTGTTATAATTGGCAGTTATTTATTACACTTTATTGACAATTTCTGTTAAAAGTCCAATTGAAATTGTTTGTTGTCAGCCATTTATATCAGCAGAGAAATAATGTCCTGTAAAATAGCAATAAAAATGACACCACTTCACCATTGTAAGCAATAGGGCTGTAATGACTAATCAATCTGTAGCGATACATTGACCAAAATGGTACGAGTAAATTTATTGATCTCTCACACATGAATGGATGTATGTTTATTCCACAATTAATTTGACTTTGTTTTACTGAGCGTAAGGTTTTTTTTTTTTTTTGTTTTACTGAAAAGTTGCATTTGCTTATGGCTACATCGCTATATTTAACCTGTAATAATACTTTTCCTCAAATCATCCATTTGCATGTGTGAAATTTCATTATATTTTGTACTGATTGCAGAATGAGTATCAAACCAAATTGCTCGAATTTTAATGTATCGGATCATTAGTTAAAAAAAATCGCTATAGAAAATTGATTTGTGAGGACACAAGATTTACATCCCTAGTACTCAACCATCAGAGGTGAATAAATTAAACTATTAAATACACAGGCACCACCTTAACTATGAGAGCGAAATGATTTGAGCAGGTTGAGAACAGGCTTTAGTGATTTATTTTACAGAGACAATTCAGGCTATTTGTGGAAACTACTGAGATTGTGTTTGTTAGCAACATTAGCCTAGCAGCTGCAACTCTAAAGCAAAGAAGCAAAAAATTAACACCAAACATCGGCTGATTGACATCTATGTTACATGAAAAACTGTAAATTAGATTTTCCAACAATTTCTTTAGTTGTAGTTTATTTCATACATTTTTTTTACCCTCAGATGAAGAAGCATATGCAGGATATAACCAACAAGCTCTCACAAAATGGACTCCAACACAATGAACTCTGACGACTGCTTCGTCTCCTCCATTTTGACAAACAAACCTGGTATTCGTGTTCTGGTCACATTCCTCTAGTCCATCTTTTCCCATCAGACATTGATCATTGAACTTTCATTCATAGTAGTTTATTAAATGATCAGTGAGGAACTTTTGCTAAGCACTTAATTAATTGCTTTTGTGTTTTTTTAATGTACTGGTGGTTCAGTACTGACTCAAAGTTTTTCTAAATCAACATTTCTGGCACAAATGCATATGTATGCAACTTGAGTGAAATTTGAGGTCCAAATGTGGTTTGGCTGCTAATGTAGTTAATGGTCAATCTGTTAGAATTGGCTGCATCTTCAGCTTGAGCACTGAAGCAGCTTCCAGACTCTTCATAATGTTTTAATACAAATCTCATTAAATCCTACAAACCAGCTGTTCATTTGTTGTATGTAAATAAAAGGCTGTTTGACTCATTCTAACTACATTAGAACTCTACATTTATTTATAGTTAAAATATATGGTCTATATTTTGGAGTAATAAAATCTGGGGTCTTGTTATTGTACCGAAAAGATAAAAACACTGAAAAAATATAAAAATATTGTATCTGTCATTATACGTACATTTGAAGCTAACAGTGTAAAATTCAGAGTTGGTCATTTGAATGCATAGAATATTTACAATTGATCAAACTGACTGATTTTAGATAGATTTTCAAAAAATATATAGTACAATACATATTTTTGTTGATACAAAATGCCACAAAACTAAATATGTTCTCCTTTAAACAGTTCTGGAGTTAGTGGAGCTGACCATATAAATAACCAGAGGTGGACAAAGTACACAACAGCACTTAAGCTAAAGTGAAGATACATACACCAGGTAAAATTTTACTCTTTACTCCACTACAAGAGAAAGTTATAAAAAGTTCTCATAATGCACTTCTAGAACCTCAAGAATCTGAAAGAGCAGCTTGACTGCACTGACTTGATTGTTGCATTTGTAGAATAAAAACCATGTGAAATGCTACAGTGCCTATAGAAATGCAACTTAAAGAACAAAAGGAGAGTGATTGTCATGAGGAAGCTTTCTCTTTATTATTTCTGTCTGCTGCAGCAGCTGCCATTATTGTTACTACTGCCAACTGTTTTATAAAAACCCTAACACGAGCAGTTTACTGTGATTGGCTGCTGTTCTGTGAGGAACACACACACGAACCTGTTAGAAAAGAAAACTGCAACAAAAAAAGTAACAGGAACTTTAAAAGAAATTTAGTGGCGTCAAAATGACAATTATTTGTCTTTCAAATGTAGTGGAGTAAAAGTAAAAATATATACTCAAGTAACGTACAGATACTCAAAAACTAAGTACAGTACTCAAGTAAACTTCATAACTGTCCACCCCTGTAAATAACTAAACCTGATCGCTGGAAAACCATGCATTTCATAATGTGAATCTGTGTTTTTATTATTTTTTTAATATAAACTATATGGTGGTGAGTGTCATGAGTGATCATGATTGTCATTCTTTGCTGGGTTGTGCTGATGTGTGTTCAGTTTAGTGTTCCTCTTCTCCTCTGCTCCAGCTCCTGAAGTCTCTCCTCTCTGCCCAGAGCGTGCTGTGCGCCAACCCTCTGTGCCGTCTCAGTTGCAGTGATGTCGATGTGGGCATATTTAGTGCTGGATGCCCCTGTTTACACACACACACACACACACACACACACATTAGCGCTCCTAATTATACAGGGCAGGTTCAAACATCTGCATTGTAAATTGCACGTGAAAAGGTCACTGTGGTTTCTCATCGCTGATCAGGTGCTGCTTGAGATGCTCACTTTAGAGTTAACTGCTGTAAAGTACAAGAGCATAGCAGAAAAAGGAAGAACAAATATTTGGAAATCAAAGTACTGGGACAAGTAAAGTACAGGAGGTCCTCGAGTTACATTGCACTCGACATACAACGATTTATGGTTACGTTGCTGGCTTTTTTTTTAATGCGCGTATTTACTATCATACGAGTAGAATGCAGTTGAACAGCTAGTAAATGCTTTACGGTAACACAGGACCACACAGCAGTCGTCAGCACACTGTGTGTAAAGGTAACTGTGCAGTGCTGTTTCTCTGTGCGCTGTTTATTGCTGTGATTGTGTGTGTGTGTAAAGGGACACTGTGCAGTGCTGTTTCTCTGTGCACTGTTTATTGCTGTGATTGTGTGTGTGTGTGTGTGTAAAGGGACACTGTGCAGTGCTGTTTCCCTGTGCGCTGTTTATTGCTGTGATTGTGTGTGTGTGTAAAGGGACACTGCAGTGCTGTTTCTCTATGCGCTGTTTATTGCTGTGATGTTTGTGTGTGTGTGTAAAGGGACACTGTGCAGTGCTGTTTCTCTGTGCGCTGTTTATTGCTGTGATTGTGTGTGTGTGTGTGTGTAAAGGGACACTGTGCAGTGCTGTTTCTCTGTGCACTGTTTATTGCTGTGATTGTGTGTGTGTGT
>JBBIGC010135082.1:0-23052 GCA_037576955.1 Lepidarchus adonis
CCTAGTGTAACATATTCCATTATCAGCATTAAACTGGAGGTTTACTGGTCACCTTGGAAAACATTCTGTGTTGTAGAGATTCTTTGCATTCATATTACCACCACTGTAAAGAAAAGAAGCTAGTTTCTTTACACTGTGCCATTTCATATCAACATACTTTGTCTTAACAACCAAATTATGCAAAAAAGTTTAACAAAGTGCACCACAACAAAATATACACTTGTATACATGGGGAAGTGGGCAGAGGGACGGTACCTTGCTCAAGTGGCGCCTGGGCTGGGACTTGCAACCTTTCTAGGCTATCAGTGCGCTTTTTTCTTTTTTTTTCACAGTAAATACAGAAAATATGTGTTTGCACATTATTTCACACATACCTGTGCCATAGTCAATCCTGGTAGAGTTGCCTACAGCCTCCTTTAAGTACACAGCAATTTCTGGAGCAGCAGCACTGAGATCAGAGGGAAGAACAGCAGAAACTAGAGCCTCAGCCTCCTAGACACACAAACATATACAAAAATATAATTCTCCATATTACAGAATAACTATGAAATTAACATGATAAACTGAGCTGATGTGGACAAGTAAACTCCGCCATTACACAGAAAAGTGCAAGGGTAGACATATGTACAAAGTAATATGTTCAAAAATATATGGACACTTAACCATTACCGGTACATCCTGCTCCATAGTACAGTGGTACTGTGCTGTAAGCCTCTTTAAACTATACATACTGATCTTAGACTAGTGTACTACATGGCCATGAATACCCATTTCATTAAGCACCTGACGTACAATTATTGTGTTGTTTCCAGAAGTAGTATGGACTCTATAGTGAACAGTGTTGGAAATAACCCAAATAAGTCACAGTAATTGGCACAAACGAGTAATTTGACTGTTAATTTTCTTTTGAATTACCCTTTCTTTTCAAATTACAAATTAAATTACAATCAAGTAAATTTAAATGGCAGTCTAACTTAAGTCTTAAGTGAAAATGATAAAGCACTGAAATTCGTATGGGCTTATTACATGTTACCATTAAAATACAGATTTTTATATATTATGTCCATAAGTGAAATGACATGCTAATTTCAGCTTACACAGCTTAAATACAACTTTATATATAAACGTTCCACAATTAAGCTGGCCTGGGTCATGAGGTCTCTGCCATCTTTAGCATATGGCTAATGAATTATTTGCTTGCTTGAATTTGAGTGACAACCTTAAACATTGTCAGCAATAAGAATATACATTTAGTGACAAGATGTTTATGCATTACATGTTTCAGCACTTGACTGTGACACATTTTTAAGTACAAACCACTGCATTACTAGTGTCTGTCTGGGGAGATTGTATGGATGTGTGCCTAATGTTAAAGTGCTTAAAGTGCGACTGTATTAGGGTGTCCATGTTTTGTGATCATATAGTGTGCATCAGTGCCCTAAATCACCCACACAAGGCAGACTACTTATCAGCCCAAAATACTACACTCTGAGCCCAAAACATACTGTGATATACTGTATGTGTGTTGTGGGAACCGTGGAGAATCTGTTAATCAAAAATTGCATATTTATGCCTTTTTACCCACCCTAATGAAATGCTTTGACCGAATGATTAAATTGGTTGGGTATTGCTTCAGGAACACATAATACACTTTAGCATTGTAATTATATCTGGAGCTATTGATTTTTTTACATTAAAAACATACAGACAACCACATATTTTACAGCACAGAGGAGAAATATCAAGTCATTTTAAATTACTATGTACAGAAAAACACATTAACTCAAAGGGTCTCTGATGTGTATGCATATGGGTCAAACACACACATGGAGTAAGTACCTGGTCTAGTTTAGCATACCAGGTACGGTAAGCTTTGTTGCCAAAGCGTGACGGCTGGTCTACTGGTGGTGTTTCATCTATCCAGCGGTCTAAAGTCCCCAAAAGCGACAGCAGTTTCTCCACTGTCTGAGAAAGAGAAATTAAAACAGCACATAAGAAAGAAAAAGGAAAAGTGTGGGTTGCAGGCATTTTAGATATTGGCCTACAGATTTATATAATGTCTCTAGTGGGGCAATACAATGAAAACTGCTCTTACCTCTGAAACTGAGTATTCACATGTGAGCTTCTTTCGTTTCACCACTTCATTCAGAGTCAGAATGAATCCTATGTAGTCTGCATATGCCTAAATAAATGCATTAGAAAAATGTTAAGTGTTAGCATGTGTCCAGGGAAGAACATCTTGTAGTTATGTTAATTGTGCTTTGAATTATCTGACATTTTGTTCTGGTAACTTTTGGAAGATTTATCTTTATCTGTTTTTTAGGTAAAGCAAGTGCATTATTGGGGCAAAGTTTCAAAATGCATCAGCAAAAATTATGTTTTAAAAGGGAAAAGAATTGTCAAAGACATTGGCTGCTAAAGCACCTGAAAATACACACCTGAGAGCGCTTCCATTTGCCCATATCTGGCACCATGCTGATCTCCTTCTTTGGCACCATGAAGTTGAAACTGACTGGTATAGGAGGTCTATCATCTTCAGAAGAGGAACCTGGAAAAACAGTAAATGTTAACAGTTAATACATTTCAAAATATAGTTTCACATTCAATACGGTTCTACTTTAGGACTGCAGACCAGTGTTGTGGGGGGAGCAATGCATTATAGACTGTGTAGTGTGTGGAGAGGAGAACGGGTGGGTAGTGTGGAAAACTGGTTGAAAGAGGGTTGTTTTTTTGTGGAGAGTTGTAGCCTGTCAGCTAGAGAGCACAGGTTAGCAGAGCATGTTGGAGCAGCTTGGAAATGGGAACGGGGAGCAGAAATTTTGCTCTGTGCTGAGAGAAAACAGAAATAAATAAATAAAGTCACAGGTCCCAAAACAGAACTCTGCCTCCAAGTGAGTCTCTGCGTTGGCTGGTTCACAAGTGCATTCAAAGTTGGAAAAGTGCATTCGAAGTTGCTTGAAGCTGCCATGAAGACGAGGTACCGACCACGGTTGTGGGGCGAGCATGAGAAAGGTAGCATAAGCAGTGGTGCTTTATGTTCTACATTCTATATTGACCTGACACTATCTTCGCTTTGGATTGCTTTTCACACTGTTCATTGCTGCAGTAAACAGTACATTTAAATTCAACTAATCATTTAGGATGTCATCTTTTTATGAACTGAATTATACTTTTAGCGAATGTGTTTTCATGTTTTAAATAGGTCGCCCCGTTTAGGCAACCCATACCCAATACCAGGTTTGCAAAATCAATGTATTTTTGGGTAAATACAGCACATCTATAAATCTTACCCATTTCATGTTTATCATGTTTCATTTTCTTATCATTTATTTTATCTATCTTTAATTCTCTTTTTCTGTTGTCACTTTTATTTTTTATTTGTGATTCCTGTACTTTGTATTTTTGTTTTATTTTCTTTAAATCTGTATAACAAATTATATTAACTATGTATATTGTAAAGCATCTACACATTTTTGGCCAATAAATGTACCCTGATACTGATTCTGAAATGTCTTAGAAACGTTGCATTTTGTTGTGTTGTAATAGATTCAACATTCAATTCAATTAAACAAAAACTTACACAGTGCAACAAGTATTTATTCAAAATCAGAAAGATTTATTTCCTCCCAATTTAGTTATGAAAAATCCCCCACTAGCTTAACTCCCACAGCTGCATTATTCTTCCAAAACAATCAGAAATTGCAAGCAAATTACACCCATTGCAGCCAAATGCACAACAAAATTGTGATACTCTAACAAGTCCCTGGGACCAATGAGAAGTTGGACAATTGTATTTTGGTCCTGGTGCCAAGTCATTATGTTTACTGAACACCTGGTTCATGAGTCTTAGAGCAAAAACTTGCAATATCTGAGGGACACTGAGGGCTAAATTGAGGATCAGCTATGCAAGCAAATACCAAAAATTACAGTCACAGCAGCAAACAGACATCTTTAAGGTCAGCTATTCAAATTTAAATACCAAACTTAATAAGCTTGGCATAGAAACATGGTAAAAGTGACATAACAGCAAAACAGACCTCAAGTGACCTACATTTTAGTTACAATCATTGACTTTCCATAGCAGTTACGCTGTACTTTACAGCCAGAGTTCCTCTCATATGGTATGCAAGCTTAATACTCTAGGCTGATGACATAACCTTTGGCAGCTTTTATTCTCTAGACGTTCTATTTAAAGATCAAATTCATGCAAAAGATTATAATCCCAGCATTTGTCTTGTAATCACAGAAAGAAAGAAAAACCTATAGGATTAACATCCTCCTCTCTAGTCCTTTGTTAGATCAATCTGTCAGTCATGCATGAATGAAAATACCAATGGAAACTCTCACTAATACTCCCTGGATTTCTCTCTTTCTAGCCCATTTCTAAATATTGGAGATGAAACAGAAAAAAAAGTTCTGATCTTAAAACCTTGCTTTGAAAATATGCCAGTGGCACGTTATTTTCATAAATAGAAAATTTATTGCGAAAAAGGGCTGTGACTTAAATTTTAGTGAAACTTATTGACTCACTTTTTACAGTGGTAATATTATGGAAAATGTTTAACTACGCCTGTATTTTATATAAAGCAAATTTATATTATGTTAACATAAAAATATATTTAATATTAATTAATTTAATTAATTATATTTTATATATTTAAATACTATATCCTAGAAAGCACTGCAAGTTCCACTCTTGATACAGGCTCGACCAAAACCTTATCTTAAATCTAACATAAAGCAACAAATCCAGAATCAGGCAACATATTCATAACAAACCTTCTGTCTTTCTGTGAGGCAATATTTAGAGGCATTAAACATTTAAAATATCAGGCAAATAAAACCCCTCTAAATATCTTTGTTTAGATCTTAACAATTGAATCATACCCTACTTTTAAAGTATTGCTAAAACTCCCCAAAGCTGGCAGCAAAACATCAGATTAGCATCAAATACCATTAATTTTTACCATTCATATTAATTATGCTAATGTGCTACCACACCAGAAACGGGTTATAAATTTGCATTTCACAATTAGCAAACAGGGTTATCACTATGCTAGTGTAACAGAGAGAAAAAAAACAACCTACCTAATCATGTTTAGTTCTCTAAAGTTTCATGCATTTATTAGACTAATATACCAATATTTTTTTTTATTTAGGTCCTGGTAGCTAGGAATAGTAAAAAGGAAAATAAACGACATTAGCTCAACATGCCAAATGTTTTTTTCATATCCTAGAGTAGTTTTTTAATCTTGCTCCTGGTAACCCAAAGAACTAAACAATTCCCTACATTGATGCATCTGATCCCATTCAAAAAGTGCTAGCTAATAAGCTGATGAACCGGATAAAATAATACTTTAAAGTGTAAACCATCCAGTGCTCTGGGTCAGCAGAAACAGAATTTAGATGTTTATAGTGTCTTATATGTAAATTTGTGTTCAGTCACTTGAAAATGGGACCAAAAGAAGAATTCAACACACTAAGATAAATCCATTGTTAATTCATTATTTGGCATTATTTTCAACTAATTCCTGGAATGAGGCTATACCTTGCCTTGATTATTTTAATAAAAATGAATTCAACCATATTCCAGTATGGAGTATATATTTAAGTCAAACACTGTTCACTTCAAATCACTTTTAGGAGAAACACTTCTCTGTATATTACCCAGATCCACTTAACACTATACAGTTATTACTTATTATGTTGAACGTTCTTATTCTTATTAAAAAGTTACAAGTATTGTTAAACGAGAGCCAAAATGACAACACCTCGGCCTCAGACAATACCCAGATCTGGATGGACAGACGAACAAGAAACATACCCTTCCAAAGCACTACACTAAATGGCATAAATTTAAATGTAGTAATAATAATAATGATGATGATGTTAAACAGAACGACTCTGTATCTGTCAAGTCTAACTTCGGCGCGTCCTCAAAGAATAACGTAGGCATCCAAAATCATTTTAGAGGATTCAGAGTTTTAATGTAAAGAAAATATCTGACTTAAAATTGCTTTTTGGGGGGAAACGGTTTCAGCTACATCAGCTAACTGCTAAGCTGGTAAACAGTCGACTTGAGTGAATGAGGCGCAGTCAAAATGCCGCATTTTTAAACACGACTCTACGTCGTTTCTCGTAAATGAGACGTTGGTCGCACTTTTTAATCAATATGCGCCAAATATAGTAACATTTTTTAATTAATTCCCCGGCTTGCAGAGTTTTTTTCCATTTTAATTTACCTGACTGCTGCTCGCTCTCCGCCATATTTGTTGAGGGCTGAAGCAAAAGTGGAAGCTATGACCTTTCACCTTCAGAATCGTAAATACGGCGTTGTAGGATTAATTCTAAAATAAAAGCTATTTTTTACTTTAATTTGTACCACATCGTTTCAAAATAAATATTTATTTTTTAAAATTACAAAAATTACATTTTTAAAAAATATATAATCATTTTGGCTGAATTATTGCACTGAAATGTAATGTTTAGTTATGCATATTTGACAACACTACTTTTTCCATTACGTAATTTAACATAATAGTACTAAGTCTTCTTTTAGATTTTATTTTATTAGACTATTTTATTTTTTACATTATTCTTTTTTTTGTTCAGTGTCTCTGTGTCTTTGTGTGCTGTGGCAGTGACAAACAATTTCCCCCGGGGAACAATAAAGTTTTCTGATTCTGATTCTGATTGAAATTGTTCATTATGTTAACAGCGTAAAATGTTAAAATACATAATTATACAACTTTTCTCCAAAGTTGTATAGTACTATCCAGATTTTATTTAGATAACCTTATGTTTAATATGCAAATGTATTTATAAATAAGCTAATATGTTATAAATTTCAGCAAAAATAATAATTTGTGTAATTGCTGTTTGTTAAGTGTACAAAATATAAAGAGGAAAATTGACATATATTGAAATGCTTAAATGCTTGTATTTATTTACTTTAAAATAATTACATCTGTTGCTACTTGTACATCATTGATCAATTTAAAAAACATTTTTTAATATTAAATATTTCGTGCATTGAGCTGAGAACATATTTCTATGGTTATCTGTTGTGCTGATTAAAGCGAGTGCCCCCTAGTGGTCGCAGGATGACGCTACAGTAGCAGTGAAGCTAAAAACCGCTCGCGCTCGGAGAGGCCCTGCTCTTCTGTTTTTGTGTTTTTGGGGGCGTTTCGAGCAAATAACTTTCATTATGACTGTATTAGCTTTCCTGGCCAGGACCATGGTGAGTAGAGATAACATCCATAAATGTGTCCATTAAAAACCTCCACCAAGGGAAGGTAAATAACGGCAGCTTGTTGTGAAATAAGGAAGCAGAGGACGTGTTTCTGCTGGAGGGACGAAGTAACGTTTTTCTGTCAGACGACAGTGTAGCTTAGCAACTTAGCAAACTGTATGACTGACACAGTAAGTGTATCTACACAACCAACAAACCTTTGGAACTGCAGCCTGGATAGACTTTACACCCTAATTCGGGTTACACGTTTATCGTCTGCAGTTGGGTGTCTAAGCATGTTGAGGAGTAGCAGTGCTTGTTGTAAGAGTTTCTCGCTAAAACTTTGTCAGTCAGTTTGTAGGTTTAGCTTCGCCACTGCACCATTAGCTGCTGCAACGGTCATGCGTATAGCAGTTTTAACGTTATTTTGAGGTAAGATATTTAGAGTTTGTATATTTAAACGCCTTAAAATGGCCAACAACACACTGTTTTTTAATTTAATTTAAATCACTTTGTGAAACCTCCATTCACATTATGTTTAGATTATGTTAATTTGTTTTAATTCTAGTTTTATCACTGCATTTTGTCATTTTTGATTGCTGAAATGGAGATAATACCTCAGGTAATGGTAATACCTCAAATTTACAAATTTGTCCAAATTCATCTCCAGATACTAATGTGTATATATATATATATATATGATACTATTGTGTATAATAATTCGACACGTATGCTCCAGAAAGAATTCATTTGTTGTCTTAAATTTGTCATTGCTATTTTGGAAATTATTAAAATGTTACAAAGCATATTTAAATGCCTCAATATATACTTCAGAGGATTGTCCAAATACACCCATCATGTGGGAAACACTTCTAAGATGTTTTATCTCTTCTTCTTTTTCTTCTTTTTGATTCTGCTACCTTTAGACAAAGACAGGCATGGCAAAGCCCTCCTGCTTTGTAACACCAGTGGCTTTGACGAAGATCCCTGGGCGCTACCAGTCCCATCAGGATGGTCTCCCTAAACTACCGATTCCACCTCTGAAACAGACATGTGATCGTTACCTGGCTGCTCTGGAGCCCATTGTAGAGTCAGATGAGCTAAAACACACGCAGGAGCTGGTGGAGCAGTTCCAGATGCCAGGAGGAGTTGGAGAGAGGCTTCAAAGAGGCCTGGAACGGCGGGCACACAAAATGGACAACTGGGTAAGAAATTGCATGGCTGGGATGGGTTATCACCCCAACTAGGAGCTTGGTTAAAGTGTTGTGCCCTGTTCAGTGTATTGTGAGCATTTGTTTGAGACCTCACATCAGTTGAATTCACTTATTCATTAGGAAGCAAATTCAAAATATCATGAAATTTTAAATCTCTCTACAGATTCAGTTCTTTAGGTACAATTGCATAATGCATACACATATGACTGGCACTGTTTATATAGTGTTGGAGGGTAAACAATAAAAACAACACATCAAGTTGTTTTATCACACTTTCTAAATGTTTTTTTTTCCCCCGAAGCTTGAAATCATGCAGTTTATAGATTTTTAAATACTAATATCCAGTAATATTGGATATTATTTTCCTAAAATATTATTGAATAGTGTATTCAGTAGAATTATTATTATTTTGCAACTGTTTAAAATGATGCCTACATGGAAATTGCTGCAGTTTAATGCCAGTTCTGGTTCTAAACCAAAGAAGTGTAGAGAAATAAAGTCAAGAACATGCAGTTCAGTCTCTTAATGTACTCTGTGTAATGTACATTGTACAGTAGTGGACACAGAATACCCACAATACACTGTCATACATCTTATGTGGCCATGTGACGTCTATCACAGAGTGACAACCAAACTTCTGTAATGCAAATGCACTTTATTTACTTGAAATCTGTTCTACATTTTGCTCCCAATTTTCAAATCAAATTTCAAATTAAAATTTTATTTGTCACATACACAGTCATACACAGTATGATGTGTAGTGAAATGCTTTGGCGACCACTCGTGACCTCAAGATACAAAACAAGAAGCAATTTTAAAGACATTCAAAACTTAACAACAATAAATAGAGCAAAAATGTGTTTAAAACTTCTAAACAAATATAAAGAATATAAACAGGTGCAAATGATATAACAGGTGCAAATTATATATTTTCCATTTTAAGGAATAATGATTAGGCGGCCAAATACAATTACAGTTTATATTATTAATGGGGAAAATGCACAATGAGGTGGTAATTACAAAAGTCTGTTACTTTATTCAGCTTTATTCACCAGTGTGTAATGTAGTTTCCATTGTTACTTTCTTGTTCTCGTCTATTTCACTTTATTCTCCCTCCTTTCCTCAATAGCTCTCTGACTGGTGGTTACAGACGGCCTATTTGGACTACCGACTGCCTGTGGTCATCCACTCAAGTCCTGGAGTTGTCCTCCCTCGTCTGGAATTTACTGACCGGCAAGGTCAAATAAGGTCAGAATACAGACTACAATACGTCTCCAATACATTGATTAAGATATTGGCGTTTATTTCCTCAGTTGCTGAGAGCTTACTGTATCAGAAATGCAGAGAAAAATACATGAATGTAAATTATGCTATTTAAGGTGTTAATAGAGGCAGAAATATGTGTTTAGTTAAAATGTGGATTATTATGTTTCTCCTAAGTAAAATCAGGTTCAAGATTAGCCTTGTCTAATAATAAATATGACTGTGGTGCTGACCTTTATACACACTAACCCGTTCTGAGCTGAGCTATTCATATCAGCAGAACACCCTGGTTGAATGCCAGTTTTCTTTCATATATTTTACCTTCAGTTCAACACTGGAGTTTCATCTTTTTAATTTACAGCCTTTAAAGGTTTAAGAACATGGAGTAAAATCTGATTGTCCATGTTTACTTTCCTGTGATGACATTTTTTAATTTATGTGTTGGGTCAGGAGTCCTTGGCTTTTCGATGTCATAGTGTTAATATGCAGTTGTTCCTGAACCTCACAGATATGCTGCCAAATTGATTGCTGGAGTTTTGGATTTCAAGATGATGATTGACAAGTGAGTGATACTTTCCAGTCTTTCTTACACTTGGAAAAACTGTTACATACACTTTACACAGTCATATAAATGGTCAGACTATTTATCAAAGCTGTGTATGTTCAAATCAACTCTAAAATTATTAGAGATAAATTAAATCAAATAAAATAGTCTTAAATGGTTTTATGTCATGTCTTTGCAGTCTAAACTGTGGAATCTGTGTACATTTGAACACAATTTTACTATTGTAAATATATGCTTGATATGCTGATAACTCTTCAAAAATATATATTTCATTTCATCAGTATAAAAGAACAACAAAGAACAGTCCTTCTGAATGAACCCATTAGTCCTTTAATTGAGTAGTAATTATAATTATACAAACAAACTGCAATCTTTGAAGACCTAATATGCACAGTACATTCGATTCAGGGAGCGTTATGTTCTGTGTTGCAGTGAAACTTTGCCAATAGAATATCTGGGTGGGAAGCAGCTGTGTATGAACCAGTACTACCGGGTGTTGTCCTCCTGCCGTATACCAGGAATCAAGAGAGATTCTGTTGTGAATTATACACTGAACAAGAGGCCTCCTACTCACATCACCGTGGTACACAACTACCAGGTCAGCAGGGGCTAGGCGGGGTCTTGAGTTTACATACCTGACCTCATGTTCCAGATGGTTCAGTACTATTACTTTATTGCATAAAGCTATTTTAATTGTATAATGGTGGGAAACAAATTAAGCCTTAAACATATGAGTAATGAGACCTTTTGCACAGATTCACACTTCTTTATGGCTAAGGGTCAGTAACGTGAAATCAATTCCCCTCTGAACAACTAAAGCAGAAGCAGCC
Organism: Lepidarchus adonis; assembly: GCA_037576955.1. Taxonomy (NCBI): domain Eukaryota; kingdom Metazoa; phylum Chordata; class Actinopteri; order Characiformes; family Lepidarchidae; genus Lepidarchus; species Lepidarchus adonis. The sequence continues at coordinate 11,104 of JBBIGC010135082.1, forward strand.
TGAGATTGTAGTGTGTTATTCTACTCAAATAATCAACAAAGTTCTCTGCTGGCCAGCAATGGGGTTAGTGAATTTGGAGGACGGGAGTCCATCAAGGCCAGTTATGCACTTGGACTCCTAGCTGTGGCATCCTGGAAGATAGAACTTGCTGTCTTCAGCAATAGAGCCAATGCTAATATGGTAATCAGGTAATAAATAGATCAAGTAATAAAAAGAAGAGAACAAAACAGTTTTTTTAGAATCAACATTTTTTAAAAAGTTCAATAGCCATTTTACAACCTTAATGTTTTTTATATGGAAAATTACCAAGTTTATGCAGACATTTTAGTTTTAGCTTGTAGAAATTACGACACTATTTATACCAGCCCCCCCCTTTTATACCCCCTTTTGGTATATTAAAGCTGTCCTGTTTAGTACTTTGTTGCATGTCCCTTGCATGCAATGACTGCTTGAAGTTTGAAATTTAAAGTTTCCAGATGTTCGCTAGTGATGCTCTGCCGAGCCTCTTCTGCATCAACATTCAGCTCTTGTTTACTAAGGGGGATTGTCCCTTTAAGTTTCCTCTTTAGCATATAGAAGACGGGGTCAATTGGATTTAATCAATTTTAGGTAAATCAATGAAAAATGTGTCTTTGTCCCAAACATTATGTAGGGCCCTGTATGTTCAGTATGTCTTTTTAATAATAGTTTGGAAATAATTCTCTGGAAATCACACTAGGCAAACCCAAACCCTTTATTGTAGGGAATTTGCAAAAAACACAGACAGTAGGAGTAATCAACAGTTTTTTTTTAAAAGCTTTGTGTTTAGTTTTTATCTTACTAATGGTAAAATTTGAAAATGTTCTGCAATTACTAACTTTTTGTCATTTGTGTTGCAGCGTTTTCCCCTCTTTAATAGTGATTATCTGTCATAATTTGTACTTGGATTACTTGAGATGCACAGATTACATTAGATGCTCAGATGTCATTATTAATTTTTTGAATTCCTTTACCATTTATTCTGTTCACCATTAATCCTTTCTGATAGCTTCTCCCTATTTTTCGAAGTGATCCTAAACCTATATGTCTCTTTCTCATGCTGCTGTAGTTCTTTGTTCTGGATGTGTACAACAGTGATGGCACACAGTTGACTGTTGATCAGCTCTATATTCAGCTCGAGAAAATCTGGAACTCCTCCCTACAGACCAACAAGGAACCAATTGGTATCCTTACCTCCAACCATCGCAACAGCTGGGGCAAGGCCTATGCCAATCTCATTAAAGGTTAGAGAATAGGGGGGGTGGTATGGGGGTGGGGGGGCATCATGACACGGTTGGTCTGCCTCCCCATGATCCGGGTAGTAGAGTGAAACAGGATCGCTGGTGAAAAGAGAGACAAACAGAGAGACTGGAATGCTCAATGTTATGGATTATTTAGTGATGAACATTGTGGTCTGAGTGCAGCTAAAGGGGAGATCCAGGAGGTAGCACAGAAATGAGGGCATCCTGTGTATTAACCAACCACTCGACCGTCAACAATCCTGAGGGAATGCATCAGGGTGGGGGGCGACAGCATCCAAGCATCCCAGTACCAGAAATAAATACCAGAAAACTCTATGCCTAAGAACCCTCTGGATCTATCCCTTGTCTAGAACTAACCAAAAGCTTGACTAAACAAATATGTTTTCTGCCTGGACCTAAATATTCAGATTGTGTCTGAGTCCTACACAATATTTGGAAGATTATTCCATCACTGTGGGGCTTTATAAGAGAAAGCTCTTCCCCCTCCTGTGATCTTTACAACATGAGGTGGCCTAGTGGTTAGAACTTTGCCCCTGAAATCTGAAGGTTGCAGGTTCAAGTCCCAGCCCGGGCACCACTGAGGTACCCTTGAGCAAGGTACCATCCCCACTTCACTGCTCCCCGGGCGCTGTTGATAGCTGCCCGCTGTGATGGGTGAAATGCAGAGCACAAATTTCGTTGTGGTGCACTTCGGAAATCACGAATCACAATCACAATGAGGTTCCAGCAAAAACCCTGCACCTTGTGATCTAAGTAGTCATGGTGGATTATAAGGTACTAAAGGTTCACTCAGAAACTATTTAGTACTTTATAGGTTTATAATAGAATTTTAAATGTAATGCAAAATTTGATTGGAAGCCAGTGCAGATTAGATAAAATGAGGGTGATGTGTTCGTATTTCCGGGTTATAGTGAGAACTCTTGCTGTTGCATTTTGGACTAATTGGAGCTTGTTTATGGACCTAGTGGCACATCCAGAGTAATGCATTACAATAAGCTAACCTAAAGGTAACAAAAGCATGAACAAGTTTTTCTGAGTCATGTAATGACATCATATTCCTTATCTTAACAATATTTCTGAGATAAAAGAAGGCAGTCCTAATTATGTTATTTACATGTGCATCAAATGAAAGACTGGGATCAATAATAACACCAAGGTCTTTCACTGCTGTACAGGATGAAACAGAATGGCTCTCCAGAGTTACATTGTAAACGGACAGCTTGCTCCGAGCTGCTAGTGGTCCTATTATGAGTTTTTTTTTTATTTTTATTTTTTTTTTTTTAAATTTAGCAGTAGAATTTAGTTTTAGAATTTAGTAGTAGAAAGCATTCACTGTCCAATATCCTTCACGCATTCCTCAATTACAATAACCAGATGTTTCTCAGCTGGTTTTACTGGAACATGCAACTGTGTGTCATCTGCGTAGCAGTGGAAGTTAACTCCATGCTTTTGGATAACATTCCCCAGAGGTAACATTTACAGGGAGAGCAGTAATGGGCCTAAAATGGTACCCTGTGGAACACCAAACTTTACCTTGCTGCAAGCAGAAGAATCACCATTTATATCTATGAACTAAATAGCGATTAGTCAGATAAGACCTTAAACCAAGAGAAGACTGTTCCCTTTATTCCAACAACAATTTCTAGCCTGTCAAGGGGGATGATGTGATCACTAGTATTAAAAGCTAAGATTGCACTAAGATCAAGCAACACAGTCCCTGATTGGATGCAAGTAGAAGGTAATTTACTACTTTCACCAGTGCAGTCCCTGTACTATGATGGGGCCTAAACCCTGATTGGTACAATTCATGAATGTTGTTCTTATGTAAAATAAAAAGAACATAACTGCTGGGTTACAGACTTTGGAAATAAAAAGGATTTTTGATATTGGGGGACAGTTTGAGAGCTGGCAGGGGTCAACATTAGACATTAGACAAAAACTCCTTATTAAAACTCCTAGCTTGAAAGATTCCGGTGCGTAGATGGTGCTAAGTGAGGAATTTATTATTCTTGTGAGAGTTAAAGTGAAAGTGGGACTTGAACCTGCAACCTTCTGATCTCAGGGGCAAAGTCCTAACCACTAGGCCACCAGTTACAATCACTTTTGGTAGTCTTTGTTTTAGTGTTTAGGTAGTGGATCTAGGATGCATGTAGATTAATTTGATGAAGAAATTAGTGATATCTGATTCTTCAAGGGGTATAAAACAATCTATTTGTTGATCTAAGATAGCTGTACTGTCTGAAGTGTTAATTATTGGGCTGTCTGGATTTTAATTTGCAGACTGAATTATTTGTCTAATTCTTTATATTTTTTATCATTAAAGAAGTTCATAAAGTTCTTCTTAATGTTGGTTGTATCCTTGTTCTTGTAGCAGCCTTATTTCTGGTTAATTTTGCTATAGTACTAAAATAACTAATACTATTTTTGTTAACTTCAGTAAAGGTGGAAAAATAAGTTGTCCTTTCAGTGTTTAGAGCTTTTTTGTAGCTCAGGAGACTCTCCTTCCATGCTAGTTCAAATACTAGTAAATTAGTTTACATTTACACTGTAGTAGAAACAGTATGCATGTGTGGTAGTTATATAGGGAGCTAAGTTGTGCTCTCTGATTATTTTTCTTTTTAGGGGGGCTACATTATCTAGGGTACAAGAGAGAGTCAATTCTAAGCATTTAGATACTTGCTCGAGTTCTGAGGGGTCTGACGGTGATTCAATCAAGGTCAATCAAGTGGAACTGACTGTGAAGATTTATTTTTTGTGATTATGAGTAAAATGTCAGTATGGAGAACTTCAAAAAATGTAGATTTGTTTATCCATCGATCCATTATCCAAACTTAATTCATTTCGGGTCGCAGGATGTAATGTTTAAGTTATCACTATAAATCCCTGCGACACCTCCTCTGCCAGACGGACAAGGCTGATGTAGATAACTATATCCAGGAGGACTCGCCTTCTTTAGTGCTACATGTTTAGTACTTGGTTTGCTCCAAGTTTAGACACACATATTAAATAGACACAGTATATTAAACTTCTAATCAGAGATTATTTCATTAAAAATATTTTGATTTAAGATATCTAATGTTTCACAGTCCTAATTTTAAGGTGCTGGCTTTACATTCAGTATGATTTGTATTTGTATTGATTAGGTTACTAGAACAATCTCTTTGAGTATTTCTATATTTTGGTTTAGTATGGGGAACAGACACAATCTGAATATGTTGGAGGATATGCAAAGCACTCCCCTTGATGTGTCCAACTTTGTTGGTAGCTATCATTTCTGCTCAGTGTGCCACCTGGATATCCAGCAGTTCAGCGTCCACAGCCTGCTGTAGGCCAAATGACCACGCCACATTGGTATGGGGCCAGAGCATATTATGTCATCAGACATCGCCTTCGCTAATTTACACTCTTAGTAACTTCACTTCGCGTGTAAATTGTTAAAAAAAAGGATTGCAAATTGGCCCAGTAAAAAAAAGTTATAATGTTTGGTTATGAGAGAGAGAGCCAGGAGACAGAAAGAATTTATTAAAACAAAAGCCATCAACAGAAAAAAAATCTTAATCGGTGGCACTCGGGTCATTGAGGTTCTGGTGTACAGAGTTACAAGCCTCTACACAGTGACTCAGCCAATCCCATAGGTGTTCTATGGGATTCAGGTCTGGAGAAAGTGCAGGCCACTCCATTCAAGGTACCAGGCAAGTATCACCGTAGAACAGACAGAGGGATGATTTTTGTAGTGATGTTTTATCTTAAATGCGAAGAAGCTGCATTGCATTTTGTGGCCGTAAATACCCATGTCCATTCTGTCTGCGAGCGAATAATAGCCTGTCTCCAACTGTCTCTATTAAAAGCTGGGCTGTCCGAATCATTTTGAATAAACGCAGGGGCTACTATTGGAAGATATACGATATATAATGTATTATAAAAAAGTATTGCTCCATCCTGATTTGTGTGATATATATTTTTTTTTTTAATATTTGTCACTTAAATGTTTTAATTAGACAAAGATAACCCAAGTATGATGATTTAATTTATTAAGTGACAAAAGCTATCCAAACCTACTTGGCCAGGTTCCTCCCTAAATTATGGCTGTTCCACCTCCGGAAGGCAGAACTAGAATCCAGCATTTGTGAGTCTTGCACATTACTGTGGAAGGATTTTGACCCACTTGAAGGATTTTTGTAGGGTTTTCAAGCATGAACAGTCCCAGAAGTTTGGACTTTGACTAGGCCACTCCAAAACCTTATTTTTGTTGTTTTTTTTGTCATTCAGAGGTCGACTTGATTATGTGTTTTGGATCATGGTCCTGCTGTATAACCCAAGTTCTACTTTTGTCTTTTTAGTCCACAGAATATTGTTGTGAATCGTCAAGAGAGGGACAACCTTTATGTTCTTTTTGGTCAGCAGTGGTTTTTGCCTTAGAACTTTCTCATTTATGTCATTTTTGCAAACTTTCTTTTTTATTGTTGAATAATGACCTTAAAATGAGGCCTGCAGTTCTTTAGAGGTTCTGGGTTCTTTTGTGACGTCTTGGATGAGTTGTCGATGTACTCTTGGAGGAAATGTGAGAGTCCAAAAAGCCTTAGAAATAACTCTGTAACCATTCCTAGACTGATAAATGTCAGTTTCTCATCTTGTTTCTTTGATATCTTATAGCCTACTTCACTTTGTCAGAGGGTTCTATTTCAGTGATTTCTTTATTTGGCAGGTCTGAGTGAGGCTGGTGAAATTGAACTTGGCTTTCCAAAAAAATTATAATAATGTAGGTGATCACAGTTAATTCTGATTGATCAATTGGGGCAATTGCTTTTCCACATAGTCAGGTAGGTTTGGATAGCATTTTTCCCAATAAATAAATTAGTCAATTAAAAACTGCATTTTGTATTTACTTGTATTATCTTTGTCTAATATTAAAACGTGTTTGATGATCTTAAACAGAAATGTGACAAATATGCAGCCATTAAATTAGGAAGTGGGAAATTTTTCACAGCACTGCAGATATAGATTTGTTTGAACTTAGTCTGTACCAAGTTGTTGTTTGCTGGATTATAAACATAGTTGGAGGTACAGTTAGATGTATAGCTCCAATTCATCTAACATATTTAAGATTTTTCCTCTTCTCCAGATAAAATGAATAAAGAATCAGTACGGGCGATTCAAAAGAGTATCTTCACTGTGTGTCTGGATGCTCCTATGCCTCGGGTCTCTGATGAAATGTATCGCACTCGAGCAGCAGTACAGATGCTACATGGAGGGGGCAGTAGGTGGAACAGCGGAAATCGCTGGTTTGACAAGACACTTCAGGTAGGGCTTTACAGCATGATAATAAAAATTGTTCACTTTGTTCAGAATTCAGACCTACAAAAATTACTCCAGCATTTGTTGGCTTAATTAATATATCACTCATAAATTATAATTTATAATGTCATAAAACTTCTAAATATATATGTAAAAATACATTTGTTGGTGCCAGTATGTTGTTTCAGCACCTGTTTTCCTCTTCTGTACAGCACACATCACTCCTTTGCCTAAAGCATTTTAAAGGTTTTTACTGGAATCCTGCCATTTATCCATAAAGCTGATGATAACAAATTGAGATCTAAATCTCTTCAAATATTTGAATCAAATCTCATCTCTTTGTTAATGACATTTCTACTGTTAGTTTAGCTGGCTCACTGAAAGAAGAGCTGACTTCATGATCCATTCTGAAGTTAGTTGTAGACTTTTCCATGTTAAATAATGCAGCAGTGAGATGAAACACTGTACCATTTAAGTTGAGATGGGAAATTGAGGTTCTGTTTAAGATGAAATTCATGTTTCATGAATTCAGCCTGATATGTGAAAGTTGTCCTATGCTTTGTCTCAAAAACTTTGCAAAGTATGTCAGTATTACCTCTTAGCTGTCTCTTCATCCACACTTCTATACTCTACACAGTTCATTATTGAATACATTTCTAATGGTTGTATATACACACTACTTAGCATAGTAGTACAAACCTAGTAAAAGAAAAAGAAAGTGTTATTACTGTTAATTATTGTTAGTCTTTTATAGGTTATTGGCTGTGATGTGGTGTTGAAGTAACAGCTGCTGTGAAGTAAATTAATACCACTGACGGTGCAAATTAGTTGGCATGTGTTTGGCTAAATCACCTAATGATATCTGTCTAAATATTCACCTAGTTGGGAATATATGAAACATCACTATCAGCATTTTTGCTGCACCTCACCCTTGTTGCTAATTGTGTTCTGTTATTGGTCCTCTCTTTCTAGTTTATCATTGGTGAAGATGGAACATGTGGTGTGATTTATGAACATGCCCCTGCAGAAGGTCCACCAATTGTGGCACTAATTGACCATGTGGTCGAATACACGTAAGCAGTTTTAGGCAGGATATTTTAGAGAGGATTTATGTTTCTGGTGATGGCTGCTAAGTGTTCGAATTTGTTCCAATCATCAGGAAGAAGTCAGAGATGGTGCGTACCCCCATGGTTCCACTTCCCATGCCTCAGAAACTGCGCTTCAACATCACATCAGAGATTAAGAAGGACATTGAGGAGGCCAAGCAGAACATGAACATGTGAGAAGATAACTTTTCTTGGGTCACTTACACTCTTTAGTGCAATATTTAGAAATAGCAATTTATTCAGTTTAACTTTGTTTATATAGTTTTTTTATTTATATATATTTTGTTAATCATTTGACATTCTTTTTGATTTCACAGAATGGTCCATGACTTAAATATGAAAGTCATTGTATTCTCCCACTTTGGCAAAAATGTTCCAAAGTCTTACAAGATGAGCCCTGATGCCTTTATTCAGGTTGGTCTGCAGCTAGCTTATTTCAGGTAAGCCCCATCAGCAGTGCTTAAAACATTTTTTTAAACAAGTGGATTTTTAGAAATAAACTTCCCACAAACAGGGATTCAAAGAGCTGTGGATGTATAGTTTTGCTATACATGCTGACTTATTTTTATCTATGGTAATACTGCATCTTTTCAGAATGTACAAGCGTTGCTGTGCCACATACGAGAGTGCCTCTCTGCGCATGTTCCAACTGGGCCGAACAGACACCATCCGTTCAGCATCTATCGATGCTGCCAATTTTGTCAAAGCTATGGATGACCCTGCTAAACAGGTTTGCTCATCTGTGTCACCTGTATTTATTTTTAGCAATAGTTTAAAATACAATTGAAAAGTAAAATGCAGAAAACTTGATGCTGTTCAGGAGTCTGTATATCTACACTGCACATATTAGCACTTTTCCATTTTTTCAGCACACTTGGCTCAACTCATCAGTTCAGTAATCAACTCAGGTCCTCTATGAAGTTAAAATGTTTATTAAAGCAAGGTGATGTTAAAAGTAATTGGGTTTTTGAGAACCTATTCAATATATTGTCACCCTGCTTCTAAGGTAAGACTACAACAATAAAAAAAAAATCAAAAAGTATTGGATGTAAAATTTGTGTGTGGTAGATGCTAAATTCACCATCATGGCATCTTTACTGTATAGTCATTTAAATGTACCATATATGATGGTTCATCCCTTAAAGCAATACTAGACCTGAAATCAGGTTTGTACAATTTCCACCTTACCCTCAGTCTTGACGGATCTGCCACTTTTATCAGATTATTGAAGGTTAGGCTGCACCAATTAGCACTGTGCATGTTGCATTCCTGCATTACACACTAAGCTTAAACAATTGATAAGTAAACTCAGATTTGCTGTGTAGTTTGACACTTTGTGGTGCTGTTTGTATCAACAGAACTCTGAGAAGGTGGCACTGCTTGAAAAAGCAGTGAAGGCACATAGAGCTTACACAGACATGGTGAGTGGTACCACCCTAAATTTAAGAGTATTTGTTAATGTGATCTTGACTACTGTTGTGCAAGAATGACAAAATCATCATTAGCATTAGGCACAAAGGCAAGATTGTTGAAGTAGTATGAACATTGATTTGCAGGCTGAATTTATTCCTTTAAAAAGCTCAATATGATTTTGTGCATTTCAGAATACAGAACCCTCAATAGGATGTCAAATATTTCTGTCATTAATTGTAATCATGGGTCTGTTAATACAGCACCAGTACTGTACTGACACTGTGTGTGTGATTGTGTGTGCGGATGCAGGCAATCCATGGGCAGGCCATTGACAGGCATTTGCTAGGTTTAAAGCTACAGGCCATTGAAGACCTATCAGCTCTGCCAGATATCTTCATGGACACATCTTATGCAATAGCCAACCACTATAACCTTTCAACTAGCCAGGTACAGTACTTTTGCTCTATATAGGTTTGGGCACCCCTTGATAAATAACATATTTGGGAGATTTTGTAATTTTAAAAATATGTTAACACAGTTTCTCTAGGACATGGAAAAAATACACAATATTTTCAGCAAAAATTGATGCATAATTACTTTTTATGCCATAAATTGAACAAAATTAAAAACATTATTATGGCGCTTTGCAAATGTTTGGGCATACAATCAGTAATTAGTAACACCTCCTCTGGCAGATATCACAGCTTGTAATTTTAGTACACTTTTTAGAGCTAATAGTCTTTCAATTCTTGTACTTGGGATTTTCTCCCATTCTTCCTTGCAAAACGCTTCTAGTTCTGTAATATTCTTTGGTCCTCTTGCATACACAGCTCTTTTAAGATCTACTCACAAATTGTCAATGATGTTTAAATCAGGGGACTGTGATGGCCATTTCAAAACCTTCAGCTTGCGTCTCTTGAGGTCGTCCATGATGGTTTTTGAGGTACATTTAGGATCATTTGTCCTGTTGTAGAAGCCATCCTCTTTTCAGCTTCAACTTTTTTGAAGATGGTGTGAAGTTTACTTCCAGAATTTGCTGGTATTTGGTGAAATCCATTATTCCCTCCACCTGTGTAATGTTTCCTGTGTCACTGGCTGCAACACAACCACATCCTTTTTTTCTCCAAACATGCCTTTTACTGATTGTGGCCAAAGAGTTCTATTTTAACTTTTCAAAATGCACCAGTCTTCTGTAGATGTTTTGTTGCATACTTCTGAGGTTAGATTTTATGATGGGGATGCAAGTAAGGTTTTCTTCTGCCGACTCTTCTCTTAAGGTCTGAAACCTTGTAAAAAGAGACTCTTAGAACTCTTGGCATGCCCAAACTTTTGCACAGTGCCATAATAATGTTTTTATTTTAAATTTTAACTATATAAAAGTAACTATACATCAATGTTTGCTAAAAATATTGTGTATTTTTTCCATGTTCTAGAGAGATTACAATTACAAAATCACCAAAATCTTATTTATCAAGGGGTGCCCAAACTTTTGCATTATAAATTGCATTATAAAACCAAAAGATGTTAGACTAAGTTATAGTTTCATGGCTTATAAATCTCTCCTTTAAGCTATTCTGAGAGAATAACACCAGAATTGAGTTAACTTAATATAAGATTAATAAAGTGAAATTTTTCAGTACGTGAGTTCAACAAAACCCAAACTAATTATATAATGAGGTATAACTTTCTCAAGCAGTAAGGCCATTTAGATCTGGGTATTGTTCTAGTTCCTCTCTTTCAGATAAAAAGGAATACTAATGAATGTATAACACTGTTAAACATTTATAATTTCTTTACAAGAGCATCAGCCCTCTGTCTCTTCTCCTCTTTCCTCTTCAGGTCCCAGCAAAGACTGATTGTGTAATGTGTTTTGGTCCAGTGGTACCCGATGGCTATGGTGTGTGCTACAACCCCATGGAGCAGCATATCAACTTTGCTGTGTCTGCTTTCAACAGCTGTGCAGAAACCAATGCTGCCCGAATGGCTCAGGCTCTGGAGGATGCTCTAATGGACATGAAAATCCTTTTAGACAAGACACCCAAAGCCAAGCTATAATGATAGTAGTGACCGCCACTATCTGAACATCTGCTGAAGCACTGAAAATGCATCGAGTCCAAGAACAGGATCAGATCTTTTAACCTTGCATCACATGGGTTTTGGATGTGTAACAACTTGGTGCCATTCTTCTCACTAAATTTAAATGGTTTACAGCAGATGCTGTTTTTTTTTTAAAGAAACACCCTTCATGATTTTTGTTGTTGTTTTTACCAGAAAAATCAATTGGTCAAAATTGATGTCATAAACACTTTGATTTCAGTAAGTTACAGTTTGTGTGCCTTGTCAACATATTTCCTTTGCCACTTAGGCATATACTCACTTAATTGGTTGAACCTCTGAACACAGAATGGTTGAAACCACTCTTGCTCACAAGTGTTTGCATGGAATATTACATTTAAAAATGTAAGTGAAGGTGCATGCGTGCACTCCATTATTATTGACTTATTTTAATTCCGTTAATACAGAAATACTAGTCTTTGATTTGAGCTCTTTGCACACTCTTAGTCAAACTCATAGTGCGCAGATGTCGGCAACTTTCTGCAGCAAATCGCTACAGACTTTCAAACTTCCTGTGACCTTCAGATTAGCTCAAGAACAGTGCATAGAGAGCTTCAAGGAATGGGTTTCCACAGCTGAACATCTGCATCCAAGCCATACATCAACAAGTGTAATGCAAAGTGTCAGATGCAGTAGTGTAAAGCACTGGACTCTAGTTCTCTGGACCGGAGTAAAGTTAGCAGTGGGTTCGACATTCGCCAGACATTCACGGATCTTCCGTCTATTTTCTCTTTTAAACC
>JBBIGC010135155.1:0-23032 GCA_037576955.1 Lepidarchus adonis
CCCCCCCCCCCCCCCCCCCCCCCCCCCCCCCCCCCCCCCCCCCCCCCCCCCCCCCCCCCCCCCCCCCCCTCTCCTCCAATACATGTTAAAGGGGATTTAAAGAATTTTGGACTAATGGTCCAGTCATCATAAAATATTCAAGGAATTAAGGGCAATTGGGAAAATTTTTTTTTTGCTATGACAAATATTTAAAAATCAGTCATTATTAAACTTAGAATTAATATAATGGATTAAAAAAACATGCTGAAGGCAACTGCCAAAGGCTGGCCCAACAGTTTCGTTCGATTGTCAACTCCCACCTAAAGGGGCCTAAAACCACATCAACATGACCATCTATGCTTCAGCGAGTCTGTGCACAGCTTAAGCCTCCAGGTTCAGGTACAAAAATATAAAATGAAGGGAAAGGCAAACACGTTTTCGGAGCATCTGCTCCATGCACAAGCATCATGTGCATCTGATAAGGGGGTGGAAGGGACAGAAGACGGCTTTGCAGTTTTAGCCTCGTGTGCGCTTGGCTCACCTCAGCCCCACTCAAACTCTGCTGCTACAGTCCAAAAACAGCACATGGCCACAGGCCACCAGATCAAAATCTAGGTTTCAACAAACAGCTGTAACGGTTGGAACAAATAAAAGCCCTTTTTCTATTGTGTGCAATATGCCCCCCCACTTCAAAATCTCTCTCTCCCTCTCTTTCTCTGAAGAAAAAAAAGATATATTGCACAGCGCCCTGCCGGCTAAGAAACAGTCAAACCCATGTTAATGCAAGATTAAACACACTCACTCATCTCACCTAACAGTACAAAGACATCATCTGTTTTTTTCTTTGCTCATCATGGTGCCTCGAATATAAATCTATAGGCTATTCACGCATGCACTGTAGTACAGACGTAAAAAATAAATCAACGTCGGCTAGTCAAAACCGACTAACCGCTACATCATTGAAAAAATTAGAGCATCTTTGTCACAGTTCCACAGAAAACAAACACTCTTAAGTCAAGACACACGTTTCAGAATATGATAGAATAAATAAATGGCTCCAGAGGACACCGCCTGCGTTACAGGAGTCAAACATCATGATCGGAAACGCTATTGCATACAGAAGGAAGGCATTTAAAATAGAGTCTTCAGTAACCACACATTTAGTACATCTGGCAAAAGCCAAATCATTCTCAAACATCGCATTTTCTTTAATGAGTTACTATTACTTTCTTGTTCATATAACTTAAAAATATCAAAGTCCATTAAATATGTTCACTTTGGTCGACTAGGAGACAAAGCTATCTACGTGATCCCATTCAACAGTACCGATGAAGTTGTGAAACAGTGTAACAACAGACTTCTAGGCTGTGACTGAATGCCCACAGCCAGATATACTGGAGATAAGAGAGGTGGTGGTGAATTCCACCCATGTTCTTGGCACCTTCACATATAAAGTATGAAGTATGTACAATATGTGCGTGTGTGTGCTGGAGGTTTCTGCTTCGCTACACAACATTAGGAGACATGCGTCCCCCTCAAAAATCCTGTAGAGTTATTATTTCTTTTTCCTTAATGCATGAATCTTACATTGTTGTTGTTTTTTTGCTTATGTTTGTGGTTTTTTTTACCAGGTGTTTCTGCCTACATCTTCCCCTTCAATGACCTGCACTCTGTTCTTTACCTACTGTAAGTCAGTCTGCTTTTTGTGGCTCCATCAGCTTTGAGCACAATATAAAGTATCTACTTCAACATGCGTGCGTTTCATTGTGTAAAAAAGAGACACCGGATAAATAGAATATTCCATTTTTTAACAGAGGTGGAGATGTATATGCTGTTTTTGGAACACCACACCCTATCCAGCCATTTAACCTAGCCCTTCTACAAACCAAGGGCAGATTTCAAACCAGGACAAGGTGTCCTACACAGACACTGTAACGTATGAGGTCACACATCCAAACAAGCCATAACATCCAAAATGAATAAATCTTAAGAGTCAAACATGGAGGTGAAGTTGAAGTTGTCGATAAAAGTTTCTCCCCTTCCACCGATCTTCTTTCAGAAGGCACCTCCCCCCGGCTACATATGTAACAGTCTGCCCTGTTTGCCAGGGGTAGAGAACAAATAGAAGAAAGAGTGCAAAAAACATCAACGGTACTCCTGATGAGTGGGTGGAGGGAACAATGCGGTCCTGTGTGAGTCTCTAAGAAAGTGCATCTCCCGTACAATCTGGAGACGGACAGAACAGCGCGTTTTGTCAGGTCATACACTCACATGTTTGTCCTCTGACAGGCCAAAATATGCAATCCCAATATGTGAGCTGTTACAGAAAAGAACTAGAGGCAACTTGATTCACCAGCTTTCTGGGGGAAGGGGCTCCTAGTTCCCTTGATGAGCATCACGCATCAGAGAGCATCAAACTGTTAACAAGCACTCCATCTAAATTAGCACAATGCTGTGATCCACCAATTATCCACAAGTGGAGTCGAAGATGGCTCTGCTTACACTGCGATGCCCGAGGACATAGATGTCAGAATTAAATGGTAAATTTCAACATGTTTGGAGCCACATGAATAAATCTAGCAGGACCATCGCTTTACCTAAAATAGCTGTGAGATATCAGGACAAAACAGTTGTCACCAGCTTTCTCCAACATAAAATAACATGCCTCAAAGGCAAAGCCCATAGAGGTTACTCAGAATCACCAATGGATAAAAAACACCACCATAGACCACCTGGTTAATGGCGACAAATGTTAACGTTTCATAGACAGTCTCATGATTAAGCATTTAGGTCATAAATCAGGATATTTATATATTTTTTTGCATTAAAACTGACTTTTTACAACATAAGGACATTAATTTCATGTAATCAACTAATTCCTTAAGTTCCCAGAGAGCATCTTCTTTGCAAAAATAACAAAGAAAAAAATCTCCATCATTGATGGCCGGAGTTATGGGTCACTCCTTTGCCTCAAGAACTGGTTGCTACATTTCACGTAGACAAATAAGACTCCTTGCACTCCTCACAACCCCGACAGGACTAAAAGCTGAAAGGGCACCCAGATGCCAAAACAAGCCCAGAGTTCCATGCAAAGACAAGCTGCCGCACGATACACTTTCTGGTCCACAGAGGGCACTACACGTGACAGGCTGGCCGAGAAGAGGCCGGTGGAGCTCCAAGGGGCTTTTTCGTGGAGTCTGCACGCTGTAGGCAGAGCAGGCAAAGGCGCTTGAGGCCTTTTCGGAAGGCGCTGTTAGACAGGCTGTAGATGAGGCAGTTGCAGAAGCTATTGCTGATGGCCAACCATGTGGTGAGAAAAGACGCGGCGGGATGACGGTATATTCCGGCGCTCTCCAGCAGGAAGTAGATGATGTACGGCAGCCACAGCAGGTAGAAGACACTGGTGATACGGAAGAGCACAGTGGCATAGCGCTTGTCAGGACAAGCCTGTTCGCCCGGTTCAGTCTCTTGAGGCCCAAACCGTGCCCGGCGCTCGCTGATCTGCCGGGTGTGCTGGCGGCAGATGCGGAAGATGTGGGCATAAGTGAAGCAGACGGTGAGGGCAGCGGGGGCATAGAGAGCTGCCACGATGAAGGCGGTGAATAGCGGCTGGGTGGACCAAGAAGACGAGCACCATTCAACCACATCCCCGTGGTACCCTGGTTTGCCCCAGCCAAGGAAAGACGGCAGGAAGATGAGGGCTGAGTAAAGCCAAATGAGAGCGATGCAGGCTCGCAGGCGGCAAGGCGTGACCAGGGCTGCGTAGGAGAGCGGTCGGGTGATGGCTATGTAGCGGTCCACGCTTACACATGCTAGGGAGGCCATTGAAACGCTTTTAAGGACACATACCATGTAACCAAAGATCTTGCAGGTAAGTTCCTCGTCCAGTCCTTCCAGATGATGCAGCAAGGACAATGATGGGATGAGGCAGCTAACCCCCACCAGCAGATCGGCGTACGCCATGGTCTGGATGAAGGAGCTAGTTGTGTGGTGGCTGAGCAGCGGGGCACAGTGGAACACAAAAATCACCACCAGGTTACCAGAGATGATTAGCACTGTAAGGAAGAGGATGACGGCGACTTCCAGCAGGCAGGTGTTGAAGATTTGAGAATAGCCAACATCCAGAAGGCAGAAGGTTATGGCGCTCTGGTTTAGCTCAGTTGAGTTCATCTTGTTCGAAGGTGCACTTGGGCACTCTAGGTGGGAGGAGGGCTTCCTCAGGGGGCCTAGCTCAGCAAAGGCTGGCCAGTGTGTGGCTTTCTCTGGCAGACAGGAGGGATGTGCCCATACTAGCCGCCTGCCATCTCAGCAGCAATATGAGAAACTGGTCCATAAAGTCTATGGGAATCCTTTCACACAGGCTTGTAGAGAATCTATGTCCTGGCAACAAAAACGCACAAAGCAGTGGAAGGTCAAAGGATCAAACCCCCAGCAATAAAGGACGTACCAGCGCCCCCCAACCCCCCCACTTCAACATGCACCCTCGCCTTCCTCGTTCTTCCCTCTGTGCTGAGATGGAGCAGGGCAGTCTAATGCCAACCGCAGGATGTTCAAGGAGGGATTCTGAATACAGAAAAAGGCAGAGGAAGTGAAGTTCTCACCACTCTGATTACATGATCCCCATCTGTAATCTTAATGCTGATTAGTCCAGAGGTTAAAACACATCAAGAGAACATGATACAGTAAAAAAATCTTAATATCCTCAGATAGGACAAAATCCAGAGTCATCCAGATGCCGTTTATCCCCCCACAGTAACTTCAGTCAGCCGGAGAAGAGCGGGAAATCTCAGTGCCAGGCTCTCGCACGCTGGCGTTAGCAGAGAGAAAGCGAGTGTGATCGAAGATGAAGGCACGGCCAGTGGTGATTGGCATTTCAAACGGAGAGAGGGGCTCTCCTGAGAGAAACCAGCGTCTGGAATGGAAATGAGGGGGAGAGTGGTGCGATGCAGAGAGCACAGCCTCCCTCCCTCCCTCCTGCTCTCGCTCTCTCTCTCTCTCTCTCAGTGGCAGTGATGTATTCGTGCTCTTTCTCTCCCTCCCCTCCAGTCCATGCCGCTGCAGCAGTGAGGAAGCTCCGCCCACTTTCCACTCCAGCCAGTAAGCAGATGCAGAAACACGAGTGGAGGCATCCCCTTCTCTTTGCCAGACACACACATACACACATTCAATTTTTTGCATTAACACCCTTCTTTTAAATCTTTTAAAAGATACATAAATAAGCAAATGTTTCCTATCTTTCTATTTTTCACATGCCCTTTTCAAATCCATCTTTCCTTATTCTAACAAAAATAAGATTAAAATCCCTACCACCCACTCATTCTGACATCACCCACTCTCCAGGCTCCTCCCCGCAAACATTCTCCATCTCACATGCCTGCACATGAACACGACAGTGGGAGGTCAGCTACTTCTGCCGGAATTCCAACCATGGTCACCCTACACCTCCATTCGGTTCAGTTCAATTAATGCTTTATCTGCAATTACTGTTTTCCATGTAACACTGCAAAAGCTACAGATTACAGAAAAACTAGTGAAATTAGCAAGAAGATTCACCTGATCTCCTGCAAAAAACACTGAAGTACTATACAGCATAGACAGACGTAAACAAAAATATACATAGTTAAAAAATGCAAAAAAAATTATAAAATTTTCATAAAAGAGGTTAAACAAAAACCTAAAAAATATCATTTAATTAGTAAACCAGCCCAGACATGTTTGAAGTAAAAAAAAAATTATTTCAAACACTAGAAATACTGAAGTTTACTGTGTTGAAAAATGAGCTACAAAAATGAACAAATGTTCACAGTGCAACTGAACAATTCAGGCAGTGGTTACAGACAACAGGGTGTGATCTAGAATGTTTTTTGGTGATAATGACCATCAAAAATCAGAGCCAAGGTCAGTGATCCTTTGTAAGAAATGTCATACTGTGTAAATGGAGCACTGGATACAGTTTGAACTGGTTGAGAGAAGCTTTGGTGAAGTATTTTAATGAAAAGATTTGGGTGAGTACAGACTTCTTGTGTTAGCAAACCTAGTTTCACAGTGCTAAACTATACTTAGTCCCATCTCCATTCAGGTACCACTGGAGCTCAGGCAAAGTAACCATTGGGTTCCTGGTGAACTCACTAAGGCCTTTCTCCCTCGATTGGCCAATACCACTCATGGGAACCTTCAGTGCAGCAGAAGTTTTTTTGTAGCCTTACCTAGCTTTGCAGTAATACTGTTTCTGAGCTCTGCAGACAGTTCCTATGAGCTCATGACTTGGTTTTTGTTTTTGTTCTAATATGTATTATCAGCAATAAGGCCATTTATAGATAGGTGCAAGCCTTTCCTAATCATGTCACATCAATTTAATCAACTTTTTAATAAAATTATAAAAACTCAGCAGTGATCAAGAGTAATGGGAGGCACCTGAGCGTTGTTGCAAAGGGTCTGAATAATTATGTAAATGTGATATTTCAGTTTGTTCTATTTAATAAAGAAAGAAAATTCTGTTATGACTTTTCAATTTATGAATTCTGTTATGGGAAATGGAGTGTAGAGTAATCAGTAAAAAATGAATTAACAACAATTGTAGAATCAGACTGCAACATCTGAATATATCTGAACCCACTGTACGTACACACACACGCACACACAATACCCTACCTGCACCGCAAATATTGAAATGAGAATGGGAAAAACCCCACATAATGCAGTGGAAGGTCAAATGTCCAAAGCCCCAGCAATAAAGGCCCTAACCTTCCTTTTTTTTATTATTTTGGTTAATTTAGTGTATGTAGTGGTCACTATTCAAAAGAACCATACTCCATGTATTCTTAATCTATGCAGCAGATTAACTGTTACTGGAGTACATTTAATAAGTAGAGCGTTAAAATTTAAACCATTAAAATCTAATAACACTTGGATAAATGTAGCTTATATTGCTATATTACAACCCATAATGCTTTCTTCATTTGAAAAAGCTCTTTGTTTTGGGCTGTTGCTGCGACATCCTCAGCCTATGGGTGCCTGCACAAACATACACACACACGCACATGCACCTTCTTTGCTGGATGTGTGTTGCTCCAGACACACTTCCCTGCTTTCACGCATCCCCTCAGCCTGACACACGTGGGGCTAAAAATAGGCTCAAGCAAAAGGTAGAGAGCAGACCACATTTAGCTCATCCACTGAAAGGAGGTGCAAAGGAAAATGTGTGTGAGTGAGTGAGTGAGTGAGTGAGTGAGTGAGTGAGTGAGTGAAAAAAGGGTGGTTTAGAGAAGAAGGTGATAAGTGAAGGCAGTAATGAGGCAGCCAAGACTGCAATGTTGTATGTTTACCTGTGGAAGCAATAATGAGGCAGCACAGATTTCCTGCCTTGTTATTTACCTTGTTACAATTGCTCGACAACCCTGCCACTCGCCAAATTTAGGGCTCGGACCAAGAGGGGGAAGCTAACGAGGTTTGATTGTATTTTTACCTGTGGGGACAGTAATGAGGCAGCATAGACTATAATGTTGTGTGTCTACCTGTGGGGGCAGTAATGAGTCAGTCCAGACTGTAATATTGTGTTGACCTGTGGGGGCAGTAATGAGTCAGTCCAGACTGTAATGTTGTGTGTTTACCTGTGGAAGCAGTAATGAGACAGTCCAGACCGTTATGTTGTGTGTTGACCTGTGGGGGCAGTAATGAAGCAGTCCAGACTGTAATGTTGTGTGTTTACCTGTGGGAGCAGTAATGAGACAGTCCAGACCGTAATGTTGTGTATTTACCTGTGTGGGAATTAGTGAGCCAGTCCAGAGTGATATGGTAACCTGTGGGGTTTGAGGTTTATCCTTCATTAGATTGATGTAATATGAATCAGTTATTGAGTCGTTATGTTAAAGATCCTCCTGATACCAAAAATCATAGGACATTCCCACTCCTCCAAAACATCAAATTAATGGCATATAAATGCAAAACAGACATTTTATTTTGTTCATCAAGATTTTGGCAGAAATGAAAAGCAAGAATTCAAGCCTAATGTGCAACTGACCAAACGATAAGGCCTTAGTGATATCTGATATATGATGTAACTGCAATACTCTGTAGGAAGCTTCTGCCCTGTTGTTTTCCACCATAAAATACAGGATGGATGAATTATGAATAAGGCAGCAGAAAAAGGAGGACCACAATTATTACATCAGTCGATTAGTGAAGTAAGAGTCCATAAATGAATTGACTGGAGCAGTGGTGTCCATCCCCTTGCTGTTTCTCCTGCCCTAACTCACCTAATCCACATAACAAAAAAGACAGTGGCAGTGTAAAGTGGCTCTCTTGTGATCAGAGGGTAATCGGTTCAAATTCCGGGCCAGTTTTGGTACCACTGAGGTACTTATGAGCAGGGTACCATCTTCAAACACTGCTCTTACACGGATGGGTCAAAGGCAGATTCATTGTTGTGTGTTCACAATGACAAATTCTCTCTCTCTCACTCACTCACTCACTAATTAACAGTACATTGTTGTAGGACCATGGAAGAGATTATTTTAATGCAAAAGCTCAATTATCTCCCACCTGTACCTCAAAGTTGAGCATGAAAGTTACAAAAAAGGTAATTGTTCAATAATGAGTGAGATGCAAGACCAGCTCATAGCCCCCCTTTACGAGCAGTGCAAGAGGTACACCTTGTGTGCCATTTACGAAGGAACACATTCACAGTTTCTGAACAGAATGTCAAGTCTGCTTCCTCTAAATAAGTAAAAATGCAGAGACTAGCTGTTGGTCAGCTTGTGTTGCGGTTGGCATGGGGATGCTGGATCCCTCTTGGGTCTTGCTGGAGGTTGAGTGCGCTCGGAGCAGGAGTGAGGGCAGCCTTTGGGCAGCGAGAGACTAACAGGAACAGCTTTGTGCGAGACGTTTGTTATTTTTCACCGTATGGGGTGGCATGCAAAAAGTGTCTGGAGCTGTGCGTATGTGTGTCTGTTCATTGAGTCTGTCTGTGTTTACGGACAAGGCTACATCTGGAGATGGTATGGGCTTAGACAGACACACACAGACACACACTCACTGCTGTACATCTACAATGTCTGCCAGTGCCCATTCCAATCCTGTAAACAAATTCTTTTAAATTTCTAAAAAAATAAGGGGAAAAGTACAAATATCATAAAAGTAGGTCACATGCCTGTTCTCCACACATTAACGACTTTATTACATTTGCAGTGTCCTATCACTGCATGTCTTTTTGTCCTTTATGACGTGTTTACATGGAAAAAAATATTATTAGAGCAAAAATGTTTCTACATCAACATCACAAAGGCATTTCTGTCCCAAGAACGGCTTCTGCCTTGCAAGGATGCACTGAAATTAGGACATGAAACAGTCCATAGGCTAATTTACTATTCTATTTACTTGTATTGCTTAATTAGATTACTGAACAAAGTACGTGGCACTGAAATAATGTCAGGAAACACATACGAGAGATGTGCAAATATTTAGGAAAAAAGTGATTGAAATGTCTTGGAAAAGTCCATCACTTAGAACAGCAGACCAGCAGAATATAAATTATAGCTACAGTTTTCCATATAGCCCATGTCATACTGTGACAGCATTACCTTATATCTGCACTTTCCGCAGCCTGTTCTTATGGCAACTGTTCCAAACATACATAGAAGACTGAGAAAAAAGGTGAAACCTGAAGAGCTAAATCAAACATATCGTCCCCTAAGCCCCCATTTCAAGGCACATCCTGTATTTACTGGAACTGGACCCCTGAGAATGAGACGAGAGGAGGCCCTTCATCAGAAAGTGCTGAAATTCTCAATTTCTCCATACAAGGTTTACAGCTAAATGTCAACAAACTGTTTCATCAATGTCACTTGAAGAATTACAAGCAAAGAACAATTTTACAGAACAACCTGCAAGCTCTACCATAAAACAAAACTCAAAATAGAAACATGTCTCATTCAATGGCTCTATTGAACTGAATACAATGGCAAACAGAAAAAACATGGCCATTTCATTGTGTCATGCTCTTAACAGCGCCATGCCTATGAAGCATCAACAGTAAATATATAGACACATACACATACACATGTATATGAGCGCATACAAAAGAAACCTTTAAAAAAACTTTGTCGTTTTGCTTCTGCAGATAAGTTTACCACCACATATCCACACATGTTTATAAAGATGCTCATTCCCTTAGAGAAGTGGGGTTTGAACCAGAAATGTACAGGGGCTTCCTTGACTTACAATGTACTCGACTTACGAAAATTTTAGGCTTTGACGCATTTTTAAATGGTGTACATTAATGCAATGCAATAATTCAGGTGTCTCAGGTAGGTGACTGTCTTCCTCTGGTGGACTGACAGAGGAATGGCCCAGGGCAAAACACAGTAGACGCTTAGTAAGGGGGCTCGACTTGTGACACACCCTGTGCTTGGCAGAGAAGCATGGTGTAAAACTAAATACTATATGTTTGCTCTTATAAATTGTACGTATTATTAGCCCATAAATCATTAAAATAATCACAGTATTAGTCAATTATTAATATAATCTGCTACACAGATCTAATATTGTGTCAGTCCCCTCATGCTGCTGAAACTGATTGTGGTGTACTGTCTTCTAACCACCTAAAAGAGCCAGCATTACATGTCTGAACATTTTTTTGCAACAGGACCTCCTCTTTGGGATTGGACCAGACAAGCTAGGCTTTACTCTCCACATGCATCAGTGAGCCTTGGGTGGCCATGACCCTGTCACCAATTCACCAGTTCATGCACTTTTACTAGGTACTAACTACTGCAAACCTGGAACATCCACTGTACAGCTGAAGCCATAACAATAAGACCCTTGTTAAAGTGCCTCACACTCCTGCTTCCAACACATCAGCTTCACAAACTGACTGTACCCTTACTGTCTAATGTATCCCAACCCTGAAAGGTGTAATAGTAATTAAATAACTACATATTGTTTCATGGTAGTCAATAGGTTATTCACTTAACCGGCCAGTGGTCTTAACGTTATGGCAACAACAATCAATAATAATAAAAATGTTTTGCATAAAAGTGTAGGTAATGCATTTCTTATAGAAGGGTACAACAGATGATACTTTGCTCATGACACTGTCTTTCTTAAAGGGGAATTTGCAACCTGGGGTCGCAATATCCTAGATGCAGTTTAGTTATAGGCAGAAATAGTTTTAATGCACGCTTTGCTTAACAGCTTCAGTACACTTGATTCTGCTTATAACCTAATCATCTGGCCTTTCACAAACTCAAAACATATCAGAGCAGTAACTAAATTTACATTTTGTAGTGTTGCAGCCCCTTCAGGACTTCTGGTAGACTTCTGGATGCTGACCTCTGTCTAAAAGGGGTAACCCATCTCTTCAGCTTTCTGTAAAGCGCTGCATGTGCGCCTGTTGATGTGCAGTGCACTGGGAGGTCAGCCAGAAGAGAGGACAGGTCAGTGACAGCTTGCTGAGTGAAAAAGCAAGCGATCATCCAGAGCTCACTGTGCAGCCTGTCAGTCTAGCCATTTACTGCCTGACCCCTCAAATTCTCCATAATGCTCCTTCACTCAGCTTTTGTTTTAGAAACTGCATCGTTATAATGGTAAATAATCTGAAATGATTAATTAATATATTTAAAAAACTATAGTGAAAAATAAATAAGTAGTAATTTGATACATTTTCAAATCTACACATTTTTTGCTGGATTGCAGAAAAATCAAGATTTCGTGGTATACATTAATTTAGTGAAATTTCATCCCTGGGCATATTACAGTGGAACAAAAAAGTATTTGTCAGCCACCAATTCTGCAAGTTGTCCTACTTAAAAAGATGAGAGAGTCTGTAATGTTCATCATAGGTTCACTTCGACTGTGAGAGACAGAATGTTAAAAATCACATTGTATTATTTTAAGAATTTATTTGTATAATTGTGCAGAAAATAAGTATTAAGCACCTACAAGCAAGCAAGAATTCTGGCCTTCACAGACTTGTTCCTTCTTCTTTAAGAAGCTCTTCTATCCTCCACTCGTTAACTGTATGAATTAATTTTTGAATTCATTATCTGTATAAAAGACACCTTCAAACAGTCAGACTCTAACCTCCACCATGGCCAAGACGAGAGAGCTGTCTAATGACACCAGGAACAAGATTGCAGGAGCCAATCTAAAATAGGCAAGGGGCTTGGTGAGAAGAAATCCACTGTTGGAGCAATTATTATTATTATCTTGAGAACGGCGAGGAAACAGCTCAGAACTACACGTGAAGAACAAGGTCAATGACCTGAAGACAGTTAGGACCACAGTAACAAAGGTTACTATTAGTAACACACTATGTTGTCATGATTAAAATCCTGCAGCGCGCGAATGGCCCCCTGCTTATACCAGCACATGTCCAGACCTCCCTAAAGTTTGCCAAAGACCATCTGGATGTCATGTGGTCAGATGAGACCAAAATGGAACTCTCTGGTATAAATGCCACTCGCCAAGTTTGGAGAGGGAAGAATGCTGAGCTGCATCCCAAAAACACCATATCCACTGTGAAGCATGGGGGTGGAAACATTATGCTTTGGGGCCGTTTTTCTGCAAAGGGGACAGGACGACTGATCCATATTAAGGAAAGAATAAATGGGGCCATGAATCGATTTTGAAAAACCTCCTTCCATCAGGGAGAGCATTGAAGATGAAACATGGCTGGATCTTCCAGGATGACAATGATCCCAAACACACTGCCCTGGCAACAAAGGAGTGACTACGTAAAAAGCATTTCAAGATTCTGGAGTGGCCTAGCCAGTCTCTGCACATCAATCCAACAGAGAATCTGTGGAGGAAGTTGAAAGTCTGTGTTGCCTAGCGACAGCCACAAAATATCACAGCTCCTGAGAAGATTTGCATGGAAGAATGGGCCAAAATACCAGCTACAGTGTGTGCAAACATGGTGAAGAAACAACAGGAAACGTTTGACCAACCAAGGTTACATTACAAAGTATTGAGGTGAACTTTTGATATTGACCAAATACATATATGCACCATTATACAAATATAAATAAAATCATACAATGTGATTTCTTATATTTTTTACATTCTGTCTCTCACAGTTGAAGTGAATCTATGATGAACATTACAGATTCTTATCTTTTTAAGTGGGGAAAATTTGCAGAATCGGTGGCTGTTAAATACCTTTTTCCCCCTCTTATTTATGGATGGATAGACAGATATATATATATATATATATATAAACTGTTTAAAAGGCAGGATACACACGCAGGTTTTTTTGGTTAGTTTATTTATTTATTTATTTTTTTTACCTAAAGAGCATTATAATCACTTAGCAGCAGCTGTTCGGGTC
Organism: Lepidarchus adonis; assembly: GCA_037576955.1. Lineage (NCBI taxonomy): Eukaryota > Metazoa > Chordata > Actinopteri > Characiformes > Lepidarchidae > Lepidarchus > Lepidarchus adonis. Next base: position 13,304 of record JBBIGC010135155.1, read on the forward strand.
GGGTTCGAACAGAAAAGTTTAAATGCATGTCGGGTTTAGGTCAGGTTTGGTCACTGCTCTGTCGGAGGCGGGTTGGGTTCGGACAGAAATAAGAGCCCCGAACAGCACGCTAGTTGCCAACCCTGTGAAATATCATATTTTAAACCCAAACTGTTATTAGGTTTTGTTTCTTTGTTTTTTTTTGTTATACTGAGCTTTTCAGCACTGAAAGCAAAATGTGGCAATATGCAAATCAGTCTCTAACCAATCACAATGTGCAAGCATCCTGCCGAATCACTGTGTCTATATTTTGCTGCTGAGGGAATGCTAGGATGCTAATTATGTATAAAAATGTGTCTAAATTTTTTGCCTTCTACACATATACATGTTTATACACCAATCAGCCATAACATTAACACTGCTGACAGGTAAAGTGAATAACATTGACTATGTAGTTATTTCATAATAACCCACGGCACCTGTTGAAGATGTGGCAGCAAGTGAACAGACAGTTCCAGAAGGTGATGTGCTAGAAGCAGGAAAAATGAGTTAGCATAAAGATCTAGGCCACATTGACAAGGGCCTTACTTTGGCCAGTCTAGGTGTGCCTACCACAAAACTGATCCAAAGAAGGACAACTGGTGGAACCAGTAACAGAGACATATGTGCGCACACAAGGCTCACTGATGTACGTGCGAAGAGAAGGCTAGCCTTTCTGGTCCGGGCCCAAAGAGGAGCTCCTGTTGTACGAAATGATAATGCTGCTCTGACAGAGATGGGTCTGAACAGATAGTGCTGAGGGGGACCTACTCAACATTAAGCAGATAGTGTTAATGTTATAGCTGATCAGTGTATATATGGTAAAGTAGGTCAGCTCCACTGCAACAGTTTTACCAATCTGGGTCCCAGAAATTGAGACATTGCCGTCTGGAGACACAGATACGCTCATCAGAAAATCAAGGCCCAAGCTTACTGTACACAGATCGGGGAACACTCCAGGTTTGAGTTACTGAAAAGCCACATGAGAACATTCTAAAACCGGTGGATGTTACAGTGGGAAAAGTGACGACACCCTTCCACAGTTACACCATTCGACACTTATGCCCATGCAAATGTTTTATTATAATACTTTAGGACTCCATTTATTGCATCATAAAAGCAGAAACTGATTGGACTCCTATTGTATCCGTTATAACAATGACCACAGGAACTAGTTAATAGTAATATGAACAATGCATATGGTTAGGACTGAAATCCTGCTCAGAATAAAACATACATTTATAAACTGCTTAAAAGTAAGCACATATTTTATTTAATTAAATATAATTTTCATTATGTCTAATCTTTCCAATTGGATCAACTTCTTAAACTTCAGATTAGTGCATTATCATACATTTTCACATCTCTAACATGTAGTTAGCATCTAAAATGGTCCAGTTTCTTCAGAGAAGCACCTTTTCTATGTCACATGTATTAAATTGTTATTATAATAAAATTAAAATTATTATTAATGAATCTTCTAATTTTGACTGGATCTTCTTTTTTCCACTTCATCCTATCCTCTGCATCTTCATGTCTCACACCAACTGCCCATATGTCCTCTCTCACTAAATCCATAAACCTCTTTTTCCTCTTCTCCTCCTGCCTGGCAGCTCCATCCTCAACATCCTGTTCCCTAGATCATCAGCCCCTTTCCTCTACACACATCCAAACCACCTAATCTGACTTCTCTGACCACCCAACCTGAGCTGTTCTCTGATATACTCATCTCTAATCTCTACTCATCTTTCAGTGCTGCCATCTCCAACCCATATAACATAGCACTACATCGAGTTCAGTGACCAAAATCCTTTCAAAAATTATCAAAAATCCATTTAATCGCGAGATCTTTCGATAGTTTTTATTTATCATCCTGTTTTATGATAACAAGGTCATTACCTTGTTATAAGAGTCCAGAAATCAGTTCAAGAGAAAATTTATTACAGTGTTATTTTAAATAAGCTCCAAAAAAGGAAATAATTAATCATCATTTCATTTCTTCAATATTTTAAGCTGGGAATGTTTTAACTTTTAAAGTTAAAAACAAGTGCTGAATAGAGTTCTCTATTGGCTCCACAATGCTTTATTTATTCATCTACTTCAGGGGTCCTTAACCACCGGGCCGCTGACCAGTACCGGACCCTGGAATATTTTGTACCAGGCCATACAAGAATTTAACTTTTTTTAAAAATACAATCTCAGTCCGTAGCAGCTATATATGTTCGGGGCATCAACTTTGCAAGTATTCTGGATAAAAGTCATGGCAGAAAACCCTGTTGCCATTTATGAAGTGAAGTGAAAGTGATTTCCTGTCATTGTGAACACACCACAACAAAATTTTTCCTCTGCATTTAACCCATCACACGTGCACACGTGGAGCAGATATGTTGTCATATCATATCTGTGTGAAGCGGGGTTTTCTGCAGTCACAGCAACCAAAACTAAATGGAGGAGTAGACTGAGCATAAGCAACACATTCCGGGTGTCACTGTCTCCCATTACAACGATGGGCAGAGAAACAAGCTCAGGGTTCTCACTGATTTAGCATTATTGTGAGTTATATATTTTCATGTACTTCATATTTGTTTTGTAGAAGTGTATCTTATTTGTTGTTGTTGGTGCATTTCAGGAGTACGCTGTTAATAAAGTTACACAGTGGAATCACATTTATTACGATATTTACAAAATACCAGTTTTTGTGTTGGTTGTATTATTTTATTTTGTTGTATTTCTTCACGACACCTTAAAGGCTGGTCCGTGAAATGATTGTCTGACATTAATCCGGTCTGTGGGGCAAAAAAGGTTGGGGACCACTGATCTACTTCACCAGGAGCTGAGATTAGCTGTGCTCTTGGTATGCTTTAAAAAGCACCTAAGTCAGCTTGCCCAGCAGGCCAGTCTCCCTCCTCTCATTACGATCAATACTCACTCACCCTAATGCTAATACCCATGTTCGGCAGTGCTGCTTCATGTCATCTCTACAAGAACAGCATTTCAAGAACACACACACATGCACATGCACACACACAAGCAATGGCAAGGCAGTAGAGTGCAATCAAAGCACATTAAAGACATTCTGGCCATTACTGTTAAAGTACCCATTTGCTGTATTGCCAATTAGTAAAGCTTGATTTTCTTGTGCCAGAATATTGGACTGTGTTAACTGTGACTTCTCCAGAAGCCAACAGAGCAATGAAAATTAATGTGATAAGACTATGGCACTTCTCTATCAGTTATGATAATATGATTATTATAGTAACATTAAAAACTTGCATTTCCAATACAGAAAGCAAAAAAAAAATTCTTAACTTTCAACATAAACAAAAACACAATGCTCACACACACACACACACATAGTTACGTTTGTTTAGACTGTGGGGTGGGTGCATAGGGAAGCAGAGGGGAACATCTTGTAGCCATCTGGGACCTCAGTACCGCGGGATGTGGATTTTACATAACCGCTTTTGACATGGCACTGCCTAGAGAAAACACTGCATGGTCTTGAGTTTTAAAAATTAAAAAAAGCTTGGTGTGTATTTTATTGTCCCTGTCAAACAACACACATACTGTTTCCAGTGCCATCTGTATGTTCAAAGTACATTTAAAGTTTAGGGTTATATTCTGAATCATACCAAAATAATACAAACTGATCTGAGATCACATTCAGCACTTCATGATGAATGACTTCTTCCAAAACATTGTAATCAGATCAATTAGTAATGAGTCCAGACATTTCCCAACACAAAACACCTCAAGTGAGACTTGAATGGGCTAGTGTTGCCATGTTTGGTGTGAGCAATGCATCAGACTGCAGCTAAACTGGCTTCACCATATGCTCAGGCACAGATGCGCCACAACAGCACTAGAGCTGCAATAAAGCTCAATGTGACACAGTGCCCTTGCTGATAAAGACCAGAGCAAACCACCTTCAAAAGAGTAGAATGTATCATGTACACAGTTTAACACATGTTCAGGTGAATGCTAGCTGCTAATCGCTAATCCTGTTACATCAGCTAGAAGACAACTGTACTCGGAGAAATGGGATTGAATTTGTGATCTCGATGATGGCGCCAATGCTTAGGCATTTGTGCCTTTCAAGAGAACTGGCCTTTTCAATTCACTGTTCTTGCAATGTCACACAAACCAATACATTCAAAAATATCCATATATTCAGCTAATTTATGTAGAAGCCATGAGGAGCACTGTGGTCCAGACTACACTGTAAGGCAATGGTAGCCTAGAGCAAAAATGTCAAACTCTGGCCCTGGAGGCCCAGTGTCCAGCACAGTTTGGTAGTTTTCCTCCTCAAACACACTCACTAAACTTGGCAATTAACAGGAGAGTTGAATCAGGTGTGTCTGAGCAAGTAAATCACCCATCTGTGCTGGACATCAGAGCTCTGGGACCACAGTTTAACAGCCCTAGTCTAGAGGTCAGTACCTTGCCCTTGGGATCTGAAAGTTGGAGGTTCTAGCCTAGGCACCACTGAGGTACTGCCCAGCTACACTGCTCCAAGGGTGCTGTTGACAGCTGCTCCACATTTGGTTGTGTTATGGTTTGAATGCTGGGGTCACGTTTCATTTATTTGCGTGAGGCGGTGTGTTCACAATGACAAATCTTCACTTTCCCTTAATTTCCCTGCATTGGCATAGGAAAGTTGGCCACTTCTTTGACACTTGGATACACTTGAGTTTGTTGAGAGATGTTTTGACTTTGGACGTCTATAGTCCAATGTTTCTTAACTTCATAAAATTAAAAACTTTAGAAACAAAAGCATCTAAAGGGAAATAAAAAAGGCCAAATTACATTAAGAGACTGAGCAGCACTCATAACTGACAAGATCTTCTTGTTTAAATATGTTAGGCAGCAGTACTTTATGCAATGAATTTGCTTGATATGATGCCAATGTGCTTGATATGATAATCGTAGTATTTCCTCTTCGGCCATTTAGGTTCAGAGTCACTTAAGGACACAGCAAAATGATTGACAGGGAACCCAAAAAGTTCCCATGAGTTTTAGGGAAAATGGTTTAAAAAAAAAAAAAAAAACAGCAGCCCTGCAGGTGGTCGCTTTCAAATTAGGTTAGTGTACAGGGTTAGCCAAGTGCTAAAAATGGCTCCGCTTAAGGCAGGAACATGAGATGGTATTTCTTGTTTGTTTTGATGTTAACTAAAGAGAAGAATCCATATCAAGAGCAGGTGCACAAATAAAAGTGCCTCAAAGAGTGCTCTTTGCTGGAGCAGCCTCCACCTTGCCTGTTTGTCTTTAGCCCCGTCCAGCCCAGTGGGAAATTATGAAGCGTGGGAGCTCTGGCTGTAACAAAATCCTCCAGAGAGGCTGGCCCTAAGAGCAGAGATTTTTTTGGTCGGGTGGTGGTGGCTTTTAGATAATTCCACTAGCCATGACTAACCCTCAAACAATAGCAGCAGGCGGCCTTAGAAGGAGGGCTGTTCTGAGGAAACAGGCTCTTGTTCCACACAAGCATTACATAGACTTTGGCAAGAGTGCAAATCATAAAGTTATTTAATCATTAGTAGTTTAAGGAGCAACACAGAACACCTCATATGACTTATCCTTCAAGTTATGAATATTCTGGGGATTTTCCATAAAATTATCCTACAACCTCCAAATTAGATTACCTTAGTTTTCCAGAATCCCCATTTATATGGATCAGAAATACTGAAGCAGCAGCTGCATCTCAGGTCTGACTGAGAGGGCAATCCAGGTTCAGAAAATATGGGCTAGGATATATCATGTTTCATTCTGCTGCAGGCTGTGCTGAGTACTGTGTTAAATGATAGCAAAAGTGTATGAGGAGTTCCCATATACACAAATCCAAATCCACTGCTACTAAAGGCCAGGGATACCCTGTGACAGCCAGTTTTGATAAAAGTGCAGCAATACAAGCCAACATAAACAATACCCCTCAAACAAGTTTGGCTATCAGCGCTGGATAAACTACAATTTATGATAATGCCACAAGCTGGACACAAGGCTGAGAAACTAAAGGAGTTTACTAAACTAATAATATATTAGCCTTGTACAAACAGACCAAAAGAATAATTTACTGTAAATCCTCACTCTGAAGTCAGTGAAAAAGCACTAATCAGTGGTGAGTTGCAGTGAAGTATAATATCAATAAGAAATATAAATAATAATAATAAAACATTTTATTTATATAGGGTTTTTTAAACATATGTAGAAGCATTAATATCATTAATACCAGTAAATAAACAAAATATTTAGCTAATATTCAGCCATGCTAAGTCACTGCTATGTAGCCAAATTACCAGTATGAGTGTATGCAACTTTGTCAAGCAAAATATCCACATCGCAATCTACACCTGCATCAGCAAAAACATGTGAACACTGTTGTTATCCAATTTTAGAACGTCTTTTGTACGTGGATACCGTAAAAACCCATTAGCAGTGTGACTAAACTTTCCGAAAAGACAAAAATCACTTCCTAACACCAGACATGTCAGCCTGGGAACACAGCTTCCTCAGAGTGACATGGGAAAGAAATGGGAAAAGTTATAGAGATGTAGTGTTTGGCACCAAAGGTCGAGAGAACTGAAACAGAGAGACAGGAAAAGAACAAGGGAAAAATTGGGGCTTCGAGGCTTTGGCAGTCTGTCAGCTCAATCATTTAAAGCAGAAAAGCACACACAGGCCTTATTGTGTATGACTACATTGTAGGAACTAATCATTTTGGTCTCAAACAAGGCGCTCCACAAACTCAGTTTGTTGCACTAAGCAATCACCACGGAAAGAGACAGATCCTGCACTCCATTATACACAAGCTAATAACTATTTGACAGCTTCAATAAACAATGCTTAAAGGAATAGTTCAACCAAACATGCTAATGTTGTCAACAACAAATAAAACTAGTAGTTGCCAGCAGTAGTCAGTAGTCAGCAGGACATTCTCATCATTCGTGTTTTTATGTGGATTTTAAAGTGTTTTTCGTGCTGATTTCAAATCTGTGTTTAGTTTTTCTCTAGCATGTACAGATTATAGGTGTTAGCGGACAAAAAAACATTCTGTAGATCTGGATCTTTGATGTTGCACATAAAAGATTAAACAACTCACTTAACTGGGGCTTATACATTGTGCATGCACGTACAGTGTAAACTAAAATGCAAGAAGTTGCACAATTGTTTTTTGCCTTGTGTTATTTCAGTAGTGCAGGTGTTGTGTGTATGTATGTACACACACACACACACACACACACACACACACATATAGTACTGTACAAAAGCAACAGTAAAGCAGTAAACCGTATCAAAGGTTTGTAAAGATGTGTAAAAGTCATTAATATGTTGTGAGCTGGCTAGAACAACACAGATTTGGTTCCAGACTTCCTCTCTATGTCTCCAGTCACTGCATGGATGTGTGAAACTCCAGCAGGACCTGATTTAATGTAGGGAAAGACTTCAGGCCAAACCAGATATCCAATCCAGGATTTCTGCAGCTAAAATCTTGTTTGTGGATTAAACAACCATGTCTCAGCTAATAATCTGTGTACTGTAAAACTAGCTTTATCTGCCTCAGTAAAAGCTGATTAGAGTTAAAGTTAAGAGTCAAATTAATTACCTTTGTAATGAGTGTCCGGTACTCCTCCACCTGATGATCATTGTTATGGCAACCTGCCAGGAGCTGCCACACCTCCCCACGGAGAGCTTCTGGGACCCCGCTGCGGACAAGTGCCGGGAGCTGCTTGGGCCGCACGGACAGGTTTATGTGCCTAAGACAAATGAAAAAAAAAAATTACAACCACAGCACCAGCATCACCACCACCAAACACAACATTACAATGACAACAGTGCTGAACCGGTTTAAAGCACACACTCCAAAAGCCAAGCTCCAATGTACACTCCTGGAGCTCGCTTAAATAGACTTTTAACAGGACCTTTATTAGATTGACTCTAATCCAAAGGTTCTTAAACCTGGGAATATAATTGAGCGTCTCAAAATATCTAACATCTAAGATCAGGCCTCATCAGTCAGTGGAGTCCTTCATAGTCAGTAAAAGCTAAAACTGATTCTGGGTTTTATTTATGCACTACTCACAAAAAGTTTGGGATATTTGGCTTTTGGCTGAAATTTATGGAAAATGTAAAAAGGAAATGTATTGGTTGATTCATGGATCAAAAACCTTTTGTGAAATTTGCCATTAGGCTCCTTGTTAGAGATCAAGATCTGTTAAAAGTACTGAAACATTGAACAGTTGGACATGTGCATGCAAGAGTTTAGGGAAGTTCACATTAAGTTCACCTGTTAAGGTTATAGTGCATTTTAGGTTCATCCTGAAATTTCATTAAAAGCCAAATATTGTTCTTGTGAGTAGTGTATATACACAGTACTGTGCAAAAGTCTTGGCAAATTGTCTGTTCCCATTTATCTCAGCAGTAAGAAAATAATGTGGTGTGTGTACAATATATTAATTTTTTTAATTTTATTTGCATAGATTCTAATATTAGTGATCTAAGAATAAACAAATAAAAACACTTACTTTCAAAAATACTCTTACTTATCCATTTTTGGAGGGGTACATTAATGGTCAATTGTGTCCATTTTCTCCCATTCTGGTTGCAATCGGCATCATAAATAACATACAAGATAAATACCAGTATCATGCAACCAACTAAAGTTCTATGTCCATTGTTCATTTGAGAAACTTGTTAGAGTCCTTTTTCAATCCATGTATCCTCTATGAATAGGTTGCGATATTTGGTTGTTTCAATTTTTTGTTTAGAGTATAAGATTTTAGCCAAGAATACAAGATATCAGACATTGTTGTAATCACTTCAGCATGTTCCTGTGTTCAGGAGTGTAAGGTACAACCAAATGACTGATCTGTGATCTGGGTGAATAGATTACAAAATTTCTCACTGATACACCTTCCGTCATGCAAGACCATGTTTTCAAGACCACCTCACATAGCTCTCTCTCCCTTTTTGAATGAGTACAAGTCAACCCCTCAAATTCCACTGCAAACCATACAACCGATCAAGCTAAAACCATGTAGTGCAGGTGATAATGTTGCAATAGGGGCAGTCTAAAAAGGTGTAGTTATTGGTTTAGAAATACAAGCCAGTCAAATTCATTATGTGGAGGTTTTCTCCTCATACTCATGCCACCTCATGAAGTGCAGATGCTTGATTCACTGGCAATTAGGGACAAAGCACTGCAACTGCTTGCATTGTTTCCAAAACAAGGAAAGCCAGGGGCAGAGAATGGGGAAAAACAACAGCAGATATGCAGATGTGACACTCTCTCTCACATACATACACAGTAATATATACACAGTAATATATATATATATACATACACACACACACACACACACACACACACACACACACACAGACACACACACACACACACACACATTTGGTGCAGAGGCAGCTGCAGGCCTATAATTAAATTCCTGAGCTTTTTAATTGAATTCATCTCGAGGTTTTGATTAAGAACAATGAGAGTAATGGGAGCAGGAAATAATCTTAATAAGACCCTTATCTGACCATCCTCCCTTACTCTCTTTCTTTCTTCATGAGTCCACCCCCACCTCTTTTGCACTCTTAAAATATCTCCCTCATTTCCCTCCCATGAATGAGTTCTCAAATTAGAATAGTATTGTGTGTGTGTGTGTGTGTGTGTGTGTGTGTGTGTGTGTGTGTGTGTGTGTGTGTGTGTGTGTGTGTGTG
>JBBIGC010135189.1:0-23014 GCA_037576955.1 Lepidarchus adonis
AAATGTCTCCTGTTGCTGACTGGTACCTCCCCTTTCCAGTTTCTTTAATGTAATTGTGTTTCTGCTTTTGTGTTTGTAATTCTCAATTTGTTGCTGTGGATTGCACTTCAGGGCCACTGTAGGTAACAGGTGATCAAAAGGAGCATCCACCAAAGGCTCAGTCACTGCGAGCAAAGATGAACCATGTTTTTTAACGATTCAATTTCACCAAACGTTAAAGTGACCACGGTCATTTAAGATTTTTTTCTGACCAAATTTCTTCTGTGAAGATGGTTCTCCACTATCCTTCCAGTTTTTAATAAAGCGTTGCACAGTTCTTAATCCAATTTCAGCAATCTCCTTATAGGTTTTCTTTGCTTGATGCATGCCAATAATTTGACCCTTCTGAAACAGATGAACATCTTTTCCACGTCACTTTTAAAGTAATAAGAAACTACACCCTACATCAGTTAGGGTTAAATAACTTGTTGCCAGCTGAAACACACTCATCCATGCAGTGGCTTTGCTTTAATAAATCCAGATGGGGACTTTTTTTGGGACAGGCAGTGTTCACACACATACAAGTACTAACCATAATCTAAATTTCAATAACCAAAAAATATGACACTCACAGTATGGGAAAAAGTGTCTTTTTTACAGCAAATCCTAAAGATTTCTGTGCTGAAGACCAGGCAATACACCTACACAACACATACAAGGAATTTACCTGGATGACTGTCATATGCAAACTAAATATTTCAGATGCTTAGACACCACCATGTTGAACGAGAGACTCTTGATGACTACACTGTAATTCGAGCCAACAGTAAGTGTGCATTCATGTCTAACACAGCGAGCAATTAGTGGGTGTGTGTCTGTTTTGGTTGTTATGGTTATGTAACTAATGTGCTGTGACAATCTCTGAAATGCAAACTTTCTAGAAGAAGGAAACCATATTTTTTAAAAACTTATTTGCGTATTATTAAATGCGCTACTCAAAGTTATGGATATTCTGCTTTTGGAAGAAATTTTAGGAAGAACCTAAAATGCACTATAATATTTACAGATTAACTTTAATGTGACCTTCCCTAAACTTTTGAATGCACACGTCCCACTGTTCCATGTTTCAGTACTTTTTACCCAACTTGCTCTTCTCAAACAAGCAGCTTAATTGCAAAATTTAACAGGTGTTTGATCCATGAATCGACTATTAAGTTTCCTGGTTCATTCAGAATTTGTATTTAAACAGTCCTCCTCATGCTGTTCAAAGACCAAGACGACGCCTAACAATTTATCTAGAGTATCTTGCCATTGGGAGGCTTCAAAAAGGATGTTCTCAGACAGAAGTGGCCACTGAGCTTCCTGTGTCATCAGCAGGTTGCAACAGAGATATAGAGACACAGAAAGACATTGAAGTGGACGTTGTATCAGATGAGAATGGGTTAACATTATACACGCAAAACTGCGACAATTTGCCTCCTCAGTTATGAAATGAATAAATAGTAGAATTAAAGGAAAGTTGATGTGATGGTAGAGAGCACACCTTTTCTTCGTGTTACACTTTTCCATACATCTCTGCACTTGTGTGTGAGAAATAATATAAAATGTTCATTATGATTGGATGATATAGACTTGGTGATATATGAGGGCAATAAATCAAAATTTTGAAGACTCACCTCCATCTGGCCTTTCTCCGTGCTGGTCTGACAGAAGGGCAGTTTAAAGGGCAGAATGGACACAGCTGGACGAGGAAGAGTTGGAGGGAAACGAGAGCCTTTACAAGGGATACACCTGCAGATAGACAAATCAGTACACATTAAAGAAACATATAATATGATTAAAACTCAGAACATAATGATGCAAAATGAAGCAGGATGAACAGGTGAACAACATTAGAAGCACAAACAGGCTGAGCTGCAAAATGCAATATGTTGATTTTGGTTTTTACTGTTGACATGTCATTTATGTATGTCATAAGGACACTCCAGCAAAAATAAGAGGGAAAAACTTAACCAACAATTGCAACTTTTACCACATTTACTGTAAAAATGCCTGCTTGCATCTTGCCTATTCGGATAGCAAAAAATTATTTCTGATTATATATATATATATACACACACACACACAATATATTATTAAAAGTATTTTATTACATTAAAACTTTACAAAAATCTGAAAACCTAAACTAAAGAGAACACACCATCACATAACGTGCACCACAAGGAAATTCAACTTCTGCATTTAACCCATCCACATGTGGAGCAGAGCGCAGAGAGCAGTGTAGCAGGATGGTACCTTCTTCAAAAGGTACCTTAGTGGGACCTGGGTTGGAATTTGAACCTGCAACCCTCAGATTCAAAGGTCCTAACCACTAGGCCAGGAAGGATCTGCATAATGCGTGCTAGGTTAAGGTAAGTGTGAGAAGCTTCCGTTACTAATCAGCTACATTAGCGGATATCACAGCTCCAGTAAATAAGACTGAAGACATGGATGGAAAACAAAAGGATGAGGAAACTATATTGAATGTCACTCAATTTGTCACTTCGAAGCTATGAAGGTCTTACCTGAGCTGCTGAGGATTCTCGTGGATGCCAACCACCCAGAAATGGTCAGATTTCCCCTTACATGTCTCTCTAGTGTTGCACACAGGAGTCCACGTGTTTCCCATTGAGCGGTTAAGCATCCGCACTATGCCCTCTGAGTCCACGGAACACGGGGTCCCTGCGGCAAAGAGCAGCATTATAATGTTCATTTCAAACATGACCCACCCTCTCTTTCACAACTAGCATGCGAAACACAGAAAATGAAAGGATTTCAGAAAGACTGAAGACTCACCTTCTGCACTGAAGCCCATCCAGGCGAGGGAGGATTTGCGGGATAGCGGCAACGGTTCCCCGTGAATAATCTGCTGTTTCTTTCTGCCAATTTTCAGCAGCTGAACACCCAAGGCCTGATCGCCATCAAAACCAGTACCTAACATCATAGCACAAGCACAGGTTTGACTCATGTAACAATTTAACAGTCTGAAGTGAAAATGCTTTGAAGGATTTTATGCCCAAAATGGTCACTTCAAGACCAGGACAAAACATACCCCAGTTCAGTGTTAATTAATTTTAAAAAAAAATGTTTAGAAAAAAGGCAAAATCTTTCATATAAATTTCTGCTTGATTCTGTTATGCTGAAAAATTAATACCATCTACTTAATGATGGTTTTGACTGGAAAAAAGTGGTCTGATTTTTTGCAGTTCTTTACATGCAGTCACCTTCACTTTAGTTACTGAACTGCTGATTCTTCTGGGATCAAGAAAAGTTTTCTAATTGGCCACCTAGTGTTATATATACTGTATTTGGGACACAGTATTTGGGGGGGGGGAGTGATAACCTGCAAATTACTAAACAGTAAGTGATTGCCATTGTGAACACAGTCACTGCATTTAATTAATCATACAGACGCACATGGAGCAGTGGCCAGCTAGCAACAGCACCGGGGGGCAGTGTAGGGAGGCGGTACCTCACTGCTGCCTGGGCCTGGACTTTGAGCTTTCGACCTCCTAACCATTAGGCCACCACATGTAGGGATAGAGGCCGTCAAGTTCATGTGAAATGTGACTGAAACATCCCTGAGCCAACCACGCAGCTCAACTCAGCCACAGCATCGCAGCTTGTAGGCTGTATTCTCTGTGCTTACTTTTGTCAGATCTGTGTAAAAACCATGGAACAATATCTAGCCTCACCTTTTTGACCTGTACACCTTTCTACTACAGGTTCACACTTATATGTGCACATGAAAGAAGTGAGCGAGTGTGTAAGTGGCTTAGAGTTTATTGGTTACCTCTGTGGTAAACTATGAGCAGCTGCTCTCCATGGCCTGCCAGGCAAACCACAGGACCTGGTAGGCTGAAGACTTCTCTCTGAACTCCTCCGATGGAGAAGAGGCGCAGCAGCATAGCACTGGTGCCCACTGCCACCCAGTTGAGCCCCAAACATAAAGCTTGCACATCTTCACCTTTGGGAAGGTCCACCATCCATTCTTTATTGGTGTCCCAGGAGGAGAAATGCAGACACTGGAGCTTACTGCATGCAACACACACACAGACCGACACACACACAGACACACACACACGGAGAGCAGACGGTCAAAGAGCGCCAGGCAAATTTACTCTGCAAATAAGAAGCAGTGTTCAGACTGAACATACATGAACACAGGTCCAGTCTGATAGGATCTCAATAATCGATAAATCTTAAAAAATCCCAGAAATCTTAAAAAATCTAAATAAATCATAAAATAGTTTCATGCATAAACTGTAGTTACGTTTAATCTGTAAAAACTGCAAATTTGTATGAACTGATTGGGTGTAGGATTTGTCAACATATCATTACAGAAAGACAGCAGACATAAAGCCCAACAATAGCACTAGGCATTGGGAACACAATCACAAACAAAGTAAACTACAATGAAATGCAGCCCATGCATTTAACCCATCCACACATGGAGAAGAAACAGCACCTGGGAAGCAGTGCAGCAGAATGCTGCCTAAGGGTACCAAAGTGACCGGGACCACCTAATCGGTGACATTCCCTATGGCAAGGTCCTTATCACTAGGCCACCACAAGTAATTATGAATGTGCTGCAGTATACCAGGAATTTAGAACATGAGCTGCGAGACCTAGGTTCACTATTGTAAGTGACAGGCTTTTGCTGTAGAGAACAAAGGTAGGTAGCTGTGAGTGTCTCTAAAATTCTGTAAATGTAAATAAATTCAGAAACCAGAAATGGTGTTATTGTCAGGACCATCCTCAATACAGAGACTAAACTGAAGCTGTATTACTGAGGTGATGTATTGTTATAGACCACCTCCCCAGTGGTCACTGCACAAATGAAGATGCTGCTGATTGTGAGATGGAAGTGGAGACATGCTGAAATAAAAATGTAACTGATCTTTTCAACTCAACAATAAGTTGTCTCTGCATTCCCCCAGACGTGCAATTCCACAAGTGACCTCAGCTCTATAGGTCTCGTAGCTAATTAATTATCTATGAGTAGATATGGAAACATGAAACTATCACCAACTAAGACTGAAAAGACTTCTTCCAACCAAAAGCAGTTTATTAGCCAGTGTTCAAGTGCCAGTCTGCCTCCACCACCACACATTATCTCTGCACAGCCCACTGATGGAGTGATATCTGCTGCGGCAGATATGCAAGATATGCTCATCTATGGGAGAAGGGTGCTTATTTCCTAGACTGATTATTTTATGGGCCATCATCATCATTACTATCACTACCATCATCCATGATTTTTTTAAAAGGGTTTAATTTGAGGATTTACCTGGCCAGCTCATCAGTTCCCTCACAGGCAAGTAGAACAGCCTCCTGAGACAAGTCAGCAATGGAGTGGTCCAGAGTGTTTGAAAGGTGCATGGCATGATGGACAGCAGTGTCATGAAACTCCACATCAATGGCGTTGTCCTGTTCGTCATTGTAACAGCGAACTATACCCACAGAGTTCCACATCTAGAAACACACAACACAGAAATGTCAGCTTATGTCAGATTAGCCTTTTACACTAGAACACAAGCTTGAAGAGCCTCTACCTGTAGAAGGTCTGATGCTACACTAAACTGCACTCATACTGTGTTCTCTTCCTTTCTATCAGAGCAAGCATTAACATTTTGGATTTACTTCAAAAGCAACAGAAGAAGAAATGGGCAGGGGTGGGCCTAGTGGTTAGCAACTTAAAATCAGAGGGTTGCCCAGGCAACAATGAGGTACCATCCTGCTACGATGCTGCCATGATGCTGCTGTACGTGTGGGTTCCTTTCATTGTGGTGCATTTTGGAGGACGGTGTATTCGTAATGACAAATAGCCACTTACACTTTCATGAGAAAATCTAGCATATGCCATCATATCAACAACTGCAGATTTTTTTTGCCAATAAGACTTAAAATGGTGATTATGATTTTATAACTTCTTGCATAATTAAACACCTAGACGTAAGCAAAGTCAAAGCAGGTTGATGTAAAATGGTCTTTAAAACGCCTCTGAGAACAGGTGTGTCATTGTTAATAAAAGAGAAAGCCACTCTGGCTAATTACAGGAAAAAACAGATTCTGTTGTGTAGACAGATTAGAGCAGCTCTGCTTTCACTTTAATCCAGAGACTTCATTAGTTACATCACCTTCCATCTGAGGCTCAACCCGGGTGTAAAAAACAGTACAACCCTGACTGCTCAGTGCGGTCATTATTATGCAATGCGTAATGGACACTCACCATAAATCGGTGCATGAGGTGAGTTGGTGTGGAGCCAGGCTGGAAGGCTTTCTGAGGTGGGGTGGGCATCGGACCCTCATAGACTGGCCGGGGTACAGATAAGACTGGAGCAGGGAGAATGGCACTGTCTCCATCATCCTCACCCAACTTGTCCACCTTTACTGATCCAGTGTCTGTGAGAAAGTAGTAAGGTTGCACCAGAGTTGCAGTTGATTAAAAAGCCTGTACATTTACGTTTACTCTGCCTATGTGGCCTGCAGCAGGTACTTTCCACCCACTCATATTGAAGTTATAAAGACTGTTTCCTTCCATCTGGATCACAGATGAGAGCTCACACACATTTTATTACATCTAAAAAATGATAGGTAGAAAAAGTAAAAATAAAAAATTATATTATAAACATTATAAATGCTAGATTACAATTTATGAAATAATATCCAAATGTATATAACCAATCTGCAAAAACCACAGATAGAAGGCGTGAAAAACAACTAACTAGTAATTTCATTACACAATGGCACCTGTCAGAGGTGGAATATATTAGACAGCAAGTGAACAGTCAGTTATTAAAGTTGATGTTCTAGAAGCAGGAGTGTAAGGATCTGAGCCACTTGGACAAGAGCCATCTCATTATGGCTGCAGCATCTCCAAAACAGTATTTCTTGGCCATGTTAGAGGTTTGCAGCAGTTCCCAAAGTAAACCAAAGAAGGACAACAGGTGAATTTGTGATCGGGTCATGGCCATCTGAGGTTCACTGATGGGTGCAGAGATTGAAGGCTAGGCCATCTGTTCTGATTGCACATAAGTGCTACCACAGTCAGGGCTGTCTCTGTAGGATGAATGGACCTAAGTAACATTAAGCAGGTGGTCTTAAATGTTAAGGCTGATCAGTACAAGTCAAAGTCTATAGTATCCAGTTTCAGTCCTGGGGGATTTGACTCCACCGCATTCAACCTAACAGTCAGTAAAAGAATGGACAAGACACACCTTGGGAATTGTCGTCGTCATCAAGGAAGCTCCCTCTGTGCCGTGGTTTGCCAGTGGCTGGCATCAGATCATCGTCATCATCGTCATCCTCCACGGCATTCTTCACTGGAGAGCCCGAGTCACTCACACACTGATCCAACAATCCATCGCCATCATCCTCATCGAACAGATCGTCATAGTCCTTCGGCTCTTTGCTCACAGCAGCCTGAAGGAGAGAGTAAAGAGAACGGAAGATACTCCTCAGTGAAAAGTGGTACGAGACTGCAGCTGTCTGTCACACAGATGCATACTGTAAAGATAGAGTACTTAAACAATATGCTAAAATGTTAAATTTATTATAAATTACTTGCTGAAAGTAAGAAGAGTCAATGTGTCATAATCATAGTACACAATGAATTGTTTTGTCCCCCACCAATGGCTTTAGATTAGCAAATAAACAGTAATTCCACATTAAGGTGTATAGAAGTGTGTGTTTTCTGCAGATAATGTATACTTGGTTACAAAATAACACAGGCAATTTTAACATTTGCATTTTATTATTCACCATCACGTAACCAGCCAGATAATCATTACAGGGTCTAGGTCCTCATCAATGAATCAACAAAAGTAAATTATAAAAATTTAATAATCAGTTATAGGGGTATATTGTTGCACACCGTGTTGTGGAGTGGGGTTATTACTTTAAAATGGATTTTTATTCATGTTTGTTCCATTTGTTTTAGTAATAATTTTACACTGAGGAGCAGAGGGGCAAATCAACGAAAAATGTGTCTTTGTCCCAAACATAATGGAGGGCAGTGTATATCTTTTAGACATCTACAGCAAACATTTTTGTCTGTTGTGTTTGTTAATATGTTGTGATCTTGAACAATCTCATGAAAATTAGTTTTATATGGAAATCAAATTACTTAACAGATTAATCTATCAAAAATAACCACAGCTCTAAAAGATTTATTTCATTACATTTTTATTCATTCAAACTCATCCTAACAGCACTGATTCAGATCCTTCACAACAGATTGTATAGTGTGTTTCAGCTGGGGGGAGTGACTGACCTTTGCGTTCTTAGTGGTAGCAGAGGATGAAGATGAGGATGATGCACACACTCCGTCCAGAAGACCTAGGCAGCCCTCAGTGTCCGTGTAAGCAATCTGTCCTCTGGAGGGATGCCAGGCCATCCCACACACAGTATAACCTCTCTCATGCTTCTCCCTGGGAGCAAAGAAAAATAAATAAATACATAGAAGTAGTTTAAAATATTATATTAAAATAAAACAAAGATTAGATTCTTTGGTACATCTTAATTTAAAATTTAACATGATATTTAGCAATGTGTGTTTATGAATTACAATGAGCAGTGGTCACAGGATCAAGTCTCAGTCCAGGTACCACTGAGGAACACTTGAGCAAGGTACTGTCTTGCTACACTGCTCCCAGAGTGCTGTTGATAATTGCTAACTGCTACATGTGTGGATGTGTTAAAGTGACATTTCTTTGTGGTGTACTTGGTGATGGGGTGCATTACCAATGACTGTCTGTAGTACTCAATGGAGCGAGAAACTGCCACCCAAACCTGAGCAGAGCCACCATTTTCTCCTCTGGTTTTCATTCTCCAGCATAAAAACTCAAGAGGCAGAGACTTCAGTGACTTCTGGATGATATTCCCGACCTCTATTAATTCTTTTATAAATAAACTTTTCTTCTCTTCTGAATGTAAAAGTGATCGTCATGGTGAATGGTGAGCAATGTGAGCAACTAACAGCACCCAGGGAGCAGCGTAGTGGGACGGTACCTTGATCAAGGGTACCCGAGTGGTGCCTGGGCTGGCTAGGACTCAGACCGCAGTAAAAGCCCACTACATGTGCACTGAAGTGATGGTGCCGAGTACCTCTCGATGGCCAGCTTGGTTTCAACCTCCCATACAGACAGAACTCCTCCCACTGTCCCAGCTGCCAGATACTTCCCACACGGTGACCAAACAACCACGTTAATGACCTGCTGATTCAGAATAACAGTGTAATAACAGTCTAAACATTACAACAGCAGCACACACACACTGAACTTTTTCCTGATCGTAAAAAAGTTCCACATATTTACGCAATGTGGGCATTTTACTGCACTGGAAATGCCAAGACCTGGAACAAGAATTTATTATCCATTTCCAACTTTAAAAACATGGGACTTTTGATATTATAAATGCAAAAGAACTGTTGGACTGTGAACTAATGGGGAGTTTTTACTGACCTGGGTTACAAAGTCATCAGTAAGAGTGCCAACATGAGTCCAGGAGTTCCTCTCATAAAGATGTACAGTTGCATCTACTGGAACAGCAAGCAGCTGCAAAACACAAAGACTCTGTTAAAAAAAAGTCTGCAGACCCCAGCACATTCAGCGTTTCTACTTTAATCAAGATTCGATTTGATTGCGCCCATGAGCGCCTTAGTGAGATCATTTACTAATGGGATTAGATCACTCCAACTCATCCCAATGGTTTAAGCTCCATCACTCCAGAGAACACAGTTCCACTGCCCCATCACCCAATGCTTGGCACTGTACGTGGTGTCCTTAGGTTTCCTGACCACCTAGTACCACCAGCAGTGGGCAAACATGTGCTTCCTTTGTGAGAACCACTGGGCAGCAGAATGTACATGGAGAACGTTTGAGTGGCAATTCTGGTACAGACATGCATGCTGGGTGGGGGGGGTGGGGTGGCTACGGCACCAATAGGGTTCGAACTTGCAATACTGTATACTGATGATGGGGCAGTTAATTTCACCACTGTTGAGCCCTGGTCAATGTTTTTCGATAGAAATAATGGAAGCTGTGCCACTGGAATGGCATAGTAACAAAGCAGTGCAATGTCCACTAACTTTGATTACATTGTGTATATCTTATATCAAATTTTATTCATCAGCAAAACAGCCCATTTTGAACTTGTCAACCCATACAAGTATAACCACCTGTTCATCTTACACAACATAGCTAATTTGCATATACTTTTAAAGGAACAGAAAAAAAAAGGTACGGAGACCATTTTGGAAAATGAAACCACAAAAATGATTTGGATGTATAGATGATATTGATGAGGTGTACAGTACTTATATATATATGGATATATATATATACACACACACACACCCACAACAAGCAATCATGATGTTAACACAGCCTGCCGAATATCGAATAGATCCTATAACAGCTCTGACCGCAGTGCACTGTGTGTTCTGACCCCTTCCCTTAAGCATCAACATGGTGTACGGCAGGAGAACCTCTTTTGGGGTCGAACCAGATAGGCTATTCATCCCTCCCTACATCCATCAGTATGCCTTGGGTGCTCATGACCCTGCTGCCAATTCACATTTCAGAGATCTTCTTTTTAAAGCATCTCTTCTTTCAAAGATTTTTTAAAAGGTTGTGCAGCTCAGGAATTTTCTTAAGAAAAAATGAAAAAATAACATAACAAATTTCTAAATATCCAGATATATGGATGAGATGTGAGAGAGCCATTTATTAGGATGCAGCTTATATTCCATAGTACCCTCTGCTGATGTTATGGACCAGGGCTGATCATTTATCATTCAGGATTACTATAGTTTTCATGCAAAGGTTACAGTCAGTGCACAGTGCATGCACAATACATCACGGGAGTGATTCAGGGAGGCGTAATCACTGGCCTTTAAGAGTGGCCGTGTAAGAAATGCTCAACTAAACAATCACTCAAAAGTTTGGAATTTATCATCACCTACAGCAGTGTGTCCCAACCCCGCTAATGCCCAAGAATTGCTCCATGATGGGCTGTTAATGAGACAAACACTTTCATGTTCTTTCAATGAATTTGCAATGAGAGCATGTAGTTCTGAAACAATAATAAAGTACAAAGATCAAGCAGCGCCTGTACCACCAGAGACCACTGAGGAAGTTCTGGGTCTCTTCAAAAGGTCCTAAAGACCTTCTACACGGGCGCTGTGGAGAGTGTCCTGACCCAGAACATCACATGCTGGTTTGGGAACTGCTGTGTTCAGGACCGTAAAACCCTGCAGATGGTGATTCATGCAGAAGAACATCTACACAAAGATGAAGGACCCAGGAACTTCAGGATTTTCACAGACTCCACACACCAATAACAATCTGTTTCAGCTGCTGAAATCAGGCAGGAGGCTAAGGAGTACAATGGCCAGGACTGAGACACTCAAGAGAAGTTTCCATCGTCAGGCCATAAGACTCCTGACCCAGGACATGCCACCACACACTGAACACATGAACAGCCAAGTGTACATTACATCTGTGCACTACATACTTACAGACATAACACTGGACACTGCACTTTACTCTGCACACAGCTTTCTTATCCGTGCTGCTGTATTCTGTCAGTAGCGTTGTTCACATATTCACTTCTCCACAGGTTGCACCTCTAGTTCTTCTGGACCATTTTCATTGCTTGTGTTCTTGTTTGCTTAACCTTATATTTATCTCCATTTTACTTCTCTTGTATCTTTTGGTAACTCAATTTTGTCTTAATTTCTGTTTTAGTTTAGTTCTTAGTTTTTAAGCTAGTTCCTAGTTTTCTTTACCTAGCTTCACTTAATTTCTTTTACCTCCTATCTTGGACAATCTGGAGTGGATCAGGATACATTTCACTGCTTGTTGTACGTGTATAACTAATCAAATAAAAATCTTGACTCCGAAAGTTTATGAATAAACAACAAACAATGGCGTCAAACAATGACTTCAAGCAGACCTTTAAATGAATGTGAGAAAGAGTGAAGGAGCGAAGGAGAGGCTGTTAATTTGTGCGTGTGAGAGCAGAGCCTCATTCAAGCGAATGGGGGTAAAAGTGCTCACAAAAAAAAGCAGATAACTCGTATGCAATTTCACTTAAAAAAAAACTTGCTGTCTATAGCTTCAAAACTCTAGGAAAATATGCTAAGTGAGAATAATAAAAATACAAATAATAGCAGAACCAGAAATTACAAAACATAGAACAAAGACAATTATATCCTGTATCATTCACTATCGACACATTAAAAATTGCAGAGGTTATTTAATTAACTATTAATATACAGTGGGGCAACTTGTCCCACTTAAAAAGATGAGGTCTATAATGTTTATCATAGATATACACTTCAACTGTGAGAGACAGAATGTAAATATTATATATATATATGTGTCATGTCCATACCTTTCCAGACTGTGGCTGCCAAGCAAGTCTGCATAGAGACTTGGCATTGCTGACATCACTTGATGTCTGCAGAATCTTCCAATTCACCACCTGAGTCTAAGTAGTAAAAAAAACAAAAAACACTTTTTTAAAAAAGAAAGCAGGACTATAGTACAGTGTATATGCACACCATGAATGTATACACACCAATCAAGCCACAACATTATAATCTCCCTCCTGCTTCCATCAGAGCCAGCATTAACTTTTTGTGCAACAGGAGGCATTCTGTGGGATGCAGATGAATAGCCACCATGCATGTGCCTTGAACCTGTGGCCAATTCACCAGTTCTTCTTCCTTGGGTCACTTTTAGAAGGTATTAACTACTGCATACTTGGAACGCTCCACTTGGAGATGCTTGTCAATTGAAAATATTCTGTTTCAAGCCCATCAACAACTGACTGTTCACTTGCCTGGTATATTCCACCCCCCTGACAGTTGTAAACTGTAACATCAAATGTTATTCACATCATCTGGTGGTTTTAATGTTGTGGCTGATCAGTATGTGTATGTATACACACAATTTTATAGGAAAGACATCAGATAAAATCTTATCATAAAAATAATCACATACAGATAAATATGTACATCAACTGGGTTGAGGATATTTGGTCTTACACCAGACATATGATGAAATAAAACCAGTTATCCACTAAATTCAGCATTCATAAAGACATGATATAAGAATCCTCACCTGATCTTCTAGGGACCACACTGCCACTGAACCGTCACAGCTGGAAGAGGCCTGCAGAGGGATCATCAGTAGCATTATTAATTTAAATCTAGGGAATTGTACATGCTTGGTGGAAAAAAACAGATGGATTATATAGGCTACACATCTACATTTAGGAAGGTATGTGATTTATGATGTCAACCATCCTATATTTTTCCATTGTATAATGCAAATGCATATAAATCTTCTCTGGATTGGCATTATAGAGAAATACAATACTTTTTTCAGCAGAACTACAATTGCAGCAGAATCATATTTAGTAATATTTTGCTCTTCAAGAGTCCAACAAAAACAGTCCTGGTCAAAAGTTTAAGACCACTTGACAAATGGAAATAAAAAATCATATTTTTCATGGCTGGATCTTAACAAGGTTCCAAGTAGAGCTTCATCATGCTACAAGAAGAAATGCAAGTGAGACAAAACAAAAGGAGGCTCAACCAACTATTGAGTGAGTAGGAATGAACATACTTTTCAGAAGCCTGACATTTCTGTTTAAAATATCCTTATATTATATAATTTTTTTGAGACAGTGAATTTTGAGTTATATTATCTTTAAGTCACAAAAATCAAAATTGCAATAAATAACTTAACATATTTCACTCTATGTGTAATGAATCTATATAATATACGGATTTCATTTTCTGAAAGGAATGTCAAGAAACATTGAACTGTTCACCAAATTCTAATTTTTGAGATGTATCTGTACCAACTACAGTACTACATACCTTGAATCCTCCACAAGACCTGCGGTTCTGCAGATGCTCTAGCCAACACAATAAGGTCAAAGTGCCTCAGATACTTTGCTCCTCAACCTCAAAAACTGACTGCTGCCTAATAGATCCCTAGCCCCTGACAGGTACCATTGTAATAAGATAAGAGATAAGATAAGATAAGATGAACCTTTATTGTCCCACAAGTGGGAAATTTCACACGTTACAGCAGCAAAAATCACACACAATAAATAAAGCAAGTGTTAAAAAAAAGAGAAACACACAATAAAGATACATTTACGACAAGAAGTGTAAAAGTGTTGACAGTGCAGGAAGGCAGGAAACGAGAAATATTGCACAGGAGAATTTTTGTACATATTGCACAGATGTATATTGCACAGAGTATGGGTAAGAAAAGTTAAAAAAAAAGTTATAAAAAGTAGCTAGTCAGTTTTATTCACACCTGTCAGTGGTCATAATACTATGATTGATCAGATTATTTTCATTAACAGTCATTTTAAGTCTGAAATATGTTGATTCAATTCTATCAAAGGAACACCACCAATATACACGTTAAATAAAAGCAGAAAAATTAGCTGTTCAGTCTAAACTCCATACTAGTTCAACTAAAGGTTCTAGGCCATGTGTACTGGACTAACAAACCCCTGTACCTTCACTGGCCAATTTACCGCCATTAAAAGATTAACAGATTCAAAGTAAAATAAACAGCCGGGTGAAGTTTGCCAAACTTTGCCCCATGTGCTGGATGTTGTTTCTTCATGAATTAAATGGGTCAAGGCCTATGCTCATACACACAAAAACTTAAGTCAAGTAAAGGGTAGCGCTTATTAGTAATAATAGTCCTAAAATTAATCTAGTATGAATCAGCAACGTGTAGTTTTTACACATACATTATCAATTGTGGGTTGATTTAAACCCAGTATGAATCAGCAGAATACAGATTCTCACAGTCTGACAATCACTTGTGGAGCAAGTGTAATCCTGCATGAATATATGCTGTGTGTAGATTTTACAAATGTGACTAATAATTGTGGATTGATTTAAAACCAGTATGACTCAGCAGTTTTTTTACAGTATTAACTGTGGAGTAAGTATAGTCCTGTATGAATCTGCAGTGTGAAAAATGTTTAGTCTGAAAGTAATAGCTGGAGTGATTTAAATATTAACCTGTAACATATAGATTATTACAGTGACAGTAAAAACTGTCAATCCAGTATGAATAGGCAATGTATATCATTTTTAAGGTCTGCACAGTGATACATGTGTAGTGAGATTAATCCAGTATGAATTTGGATTCTGTGTCATTTTTTATAAATGTAGTAATGTATAATGCATTAAATTAAATCCTGTATGAATCTGTGGCTTGTGTAGTTTTTAGTCCAACTGTATTAATTGTCAAGTGATTTTAAACTAGTATTAATGTGCAATGTACACAGTACACAATATGAATCAGGTAATTGTTCAGAAAAATCAGAATGGCATGTAGTTTTTCCACTTACAAGAAACTCATCAGCCGGGTCAAAGGCCACACTCAGGACAGGAGCATCGTGGCCACGGAGTGTTTTCTGCTTACTGCTGTCCGCCACCTCAATCACCTTCACCATGAAGTCGCTGAAACACACACAGTTCTCTTAGAACCACACTTCTATTAAAGAAACAGATCTTTCCATCCACAAGTGCGGGTAATGAAGAAAAACTCATTTCCTAACACTACCGGAAGAAAAATCAAATAACCTGTTTGGGGCTCAGCTGCTGGTGCACGATGAATCAATATTCAAAACAAAACAAGTGCAAGAAAAATGGCTCAATCATTAGAGCCACATTGTCCACACACGCAGTTCTATGTTTCCCCATTTAAAAATCTATACATCTAACAATCAGTCACTCAATCGGAGTGTGAATATCGGTAAACAATCAAACCGTTTTCCTTTCTGTGCTAATGTGGTTCATTAACAGTGGCCAGGCTATAAAGGGCTTTACCACTAGAAGGGGCTCTTGAGGAAAGTCTCCTGTATAATAACAGTAATATATTTAACATTTATAGCTTACAACTGAAAAGGTTTCAGAATATCAGTTTAAGCTAAATGTAATTATACAATTATATTTAGCATGCAAAAAACAGAAACCTAATAAATACTAGTAAAACCCACAATATCACCAATTTAATGAATAAATTATCCCTTGCATTAAAATGATTTGGGGAAATTCCTCATTCCTGCTTCCGTAGTTCATGCAGGACTCATTTCAAAGTGGCTAATCATTTCAGTTACACTTAACTGATGTTTTATTGTGCATAGTATTGTGTCTTGCCAGCAGCAAGAATTTTTTTTTTTTTTCAGTATTCAACCAAACTTCAAGTGATGTTTTTTTCCCCCCACTATAATTAATAAGCAAATTAAAAATTCAATTAAAAAAAAAAAGTTGGTATGTAAAATGTTAATAAAAACAGAATACAATGCCTTGCAAAATTTCATGAATCCATATTGTATTCACAACACTAAAAACATCAAATGCTTAAAGAAAATAAGGACACCTAACAGTTAATGGTGACAACATGTTGGGCCATGTTTACTACCATGTAACATCATTGTGTCATTTAACGGTCAGTAAACATTCAGGGCATCTTTTGGGAGAGTAATGTTCTCATTTTTGTTTGGTAAATTATTATACCAGCTTAATAGTCCTGGATCATCTTTTGAGGACAGGTCTGGACTATAGGCAGGTCACTTCAGCACCTGGACTCTTCCACTTTAAGGCCATGCTGTTGTAATAGATAGTATGTAGTATGTAGTTTAGTATTGTCTTCTTAAAATATGCAGGTTTTTATGAAAAAGACATCTGTATAGAAGCATGTGTTGCTCTAATATCTAGTATTTTACTGATTTGTTTGCATATTTGTCACTTACATGTAATTGATTCTTAGTTGAACAGGTCTAGCAGTAATCAGGCCTTTTTCACCCAAAAAGTGGTTGATCACAGTTAATTCACAATTAGCAAATAAGGCCAATTACTTTTCAGTAAAGGGCCAAGTAGGTTTAGACAGCTTTTTTCCTTAATAAATGAAATGATACTATAAACAGCGCTTTTTGTATTTGCTTGGGTTATCTTTGTCCAATATTAAATTGGGTTTGATGATCTGAAACATGACAAATATGCAAAGAAATAAGAAACAAAAATATTTTTCACAGCACTGTAATTTTTTATGGTGCCTTTAAAAATGAGCAAGCCATCAATTCCATAGGCATTAATGCACCACCATAATATCAGAGATGCTAGCTTTTGAAATGCGCTGATAACCCCTTCCTTCTTATTTTGGAGGAAAGTGCCTCAATATTTCCCAAGAAAAAGTCAAACTTTAATTTGTCTGATGACAAAACAGTTTTCCACTTTGCTCTTTAAATAATCTTTGGCCCAGCAGACACTGGAGTGTTTCTGTTCACATATGGCTTCCTCTGTGCATAATAGAGCTTTAGCCTGCATTTCTGAATAGCACAGGAAACTTTGTACACAGACAATGATTTTTGAAAGTTTTCCATAGACCGTGCAGCAATTTCCATTCCAGAGTCATGCCTGCTTTTAATGTAGTGTCTTTGTCGCCCCATTCCAACTCTTTACAGATGTGTTGCTCCCATAAAATTTAAAATGGGCTAATATTTTTCATATTCAATAGTTGTACATTTTAATTTCAACATTTAATATGTTTTCTATGTGCTACTGTGAATACAATTTGGGTTTATGAGAATTGCACATAGCTTAATTTGAGTCATGAATAAAAAATTATAAAAAACATTACTATAAAATATATTATACAAGCTAAACCATTTATGTTGTAGACCTTTTTAACATATTACCTAGATCCAGCAGCCACTCTTGTGCCAGCGGAGTTGAACGCAACATGATTAGCATTGGTCGTAAAGCGGGTGAGTATCCCATCAGGATCTCCATCAGGAAATGTGTGAATCTGAACAGTGTTATTGGACACGGCTGTAACCAGTTTATCATTCTGGTTAAAAAAAGAGAAAACAGACACATCAGGGATACAGTGTGGAACAAAACATCGTCTTAGTCACTGTGATGGTACATGAAGCATCTTAGAAACAGGAAAGAGCAATGGGGACAGTCTGAATCACGGTTTAAACTGCTTGATAAATGACATTTTTATTCTGATATAATAAGACTAAAAAGGCAAATAATATTATTAATAATAAATAAACATCTACCAAAAAGCTTAAAATTAACCACCAGTTAAACCAAACACCTTTGTGAAGGCATTACACCATCAAAGCTGCAAAATTAAGTCCTACAGAACCAGTGTGAATTACTTTTTTTATTCAATCTTTAATTAAAATTAGTAAAAATTAAATACTATAACAAATAACAATATGAAATATGTTTAATTCAAATTTTAATTTAATATTTATTGTAACTTAATTGTCTATACTATAAATCATATAAGTCATTTTATAATAATAACCTCAGTTCATCATACTGGATTTTTATATATGTCTTTAATCAGTTTTATTGACCCTTCTAATGGTACAAATTCAGTAAAGCTGTATAAGACTAGCATTTAAAAGTATTAAGCTATAGACTGTGTTATAATTCAACATTGCTGAAAGTATTGATTCCAGACATTTAACCACCATATAAAAATATTGGTTTACAATGAGGGAGCTACAAAAACATACCAACAAAACTCTGAAAAGTATGAAAAGCGAACTTACTCTCAAAGCCACAGAGTAGGCCTTCTCTCCAACGTTGATGGATTTAGGATCATCGTCATCTAAACTCTCCCACAGGCGGACATCACCATCACTTCCACAGGTAACAATATAGCTGGAAAAGATGGAGAATGATTGTTCACCAAGCACTGACCTGTAAGAATCACAGCTTCTAGACCAGGGGTGTCAAACTCAGTTCCTGGAGGGCCGGTATCCAGCACAGTTTGTATCCAGCCCCTTCTCAAACACACTTGCTCAACCTGGCAATTAACAGGTCATTTGAACCAGGTGTATCTGAGGAGAGAAATCCTCAATGTGTGCAGGACACTGGCCCTCCAGAACCGGAGTTCGACACCCCTGTTCTAGACTGTTCAGATACTGGGTGAGCTCATCTATGGCAGTATAGGTATTTAATTGCTACACACACAGTATGAATAGCCTCTATAGAAAAGAACAGTGCTACTCTGCAGCAGTACTGCCTAATCACCCAATGTCAAGCGTAGATAAAAGTAATAATTGGGTGGTGGAGCGCTCTGGAGTGACGAGGCTTCATCCAATGCCTTCTCCAAGACATCTCAAAGGTATTTGTGAAGATACAGCAGTACCTCACATCAACTTGGTGCTCTCGAGGAACCAAACCCAGCAAAGGAGAAAAAGAAATGCTGGAGGAGCAGGGGTCTATCGACACTGATGTACACTGATCAGCCATAACATTATGGTCATGGATTGGTGAAGTGAATAGCAATCTCATTATTTCATTACAATGGCACATGTCAGGAGGTGGGATGTATACTGTAGTAACTGAACAGTCAGGGCCTTATCGTGATGGCTAGCACATCTCTAAAACATCAGGTCTTCCGGAGTGTTCCAGGTCAGCAGGAATTAATACTCAACTAAGCATGCGCCAAGAAAAGACAACTGGTGAATTGGGGACATGAGATTTTGTGGTTGCTGCTTATACATACTTGCCATCCTCATGGAAGCAGACATCTGTGTGACCTTCGGAGTGACCATAACGAATGGGTTTCCTCTCGCAGGGCATCTTAACTTAGTGCTCAACAGATTGGATGCAGTCACCTACAGTAGAAGGCAGAAGGTCTCATTAATGCCAAGTGATGTACTGTGGGTACCAGGATAGTCACACACGGAGTTAAAGGAGATTTCCGTTACTACTCAGCAGAAATAAACTGGTGAGATAAACAAAATACTATATCTAAAATTCTAAATACTGATAAATGTTATTGATGAACTTTCAGAAATACTGTCATAAAATTCCTGCAGCCCTATCTGTTTCACATTTCAACAGGAGGGTGGTGGTATAGCTCCTTAACACTAACTTCCCTCTCCACCCTTTGCATTGTCTGATCTGCAAAGCATCAAAGAATCGAGATGAATACAGAAGTTAATGTCAGTTTACAATGTTTGAGGGAGTAGACTTGGGCATCTTCACAATGATCCCAAACACACCGCCCGGGCAACGAAGGAGTATCTACAAAAAAAGCATTTTAAAGGTTCTGGAGTGGCCTAGCCAGTCTCTGGACCTCAATCCAATAAAGAATCTGTAGAGGGAGTTGAAAGTCTGTGTTGCCTAGTGACAACCCCAAAATATCAAAGCTCTAGAGAAGATCTGCATGGAAAAATGGGCCAAAATACCAGCTACAGTGTGTGCAAACCTGGTAAAGACCTACAGGAAACATTTGACCAACCAAAGTTACATTACAAAGTATTGAGGTGAACTTTTGTTATTGATTAAACACTTATTTCCTGCACCATTATACAAAAAAATTCTTTAAAAATCATACAATGTGATTTACTGGATTTTATTACATTCTGTCTCTCAGAGTTGAAGTGATGAACATTACAGACTCTCATCTTTTTAAGTGGGACAACTTGCAGAATTGGTAGCAGTTTGCCCACTGTGTGTCTATGATGGCAGGGCAGAGGTGGAGAAGTTAATGTGGCTGCCTCAAGGTGCCTTTCTTTGTGAAGTGTTCAAGCACTCGCTGTGTATGTGTGGGTTTCCTCCGGGCGCTACAGATTCCTCCGCTGTCCAAAGGTTTGTGGTTCACGATGACTGGCTACTCACAATTGCCCATTGGTGTGGGTGTATGTGTATGGTCGTCTGTCTCAGTGTTGCCTTGTGATTGGTTGGCTACATGCCCAGGGTTAACCCTGCCTTACACCTATAGTCAGCTGGGATGGGCTCCAGCTTCCCCACAAGTGGATGCATAACCCCATGGATAAGTGGTTTAGACAATGAATAAACATGACAGACCATTTTTTCCTGACATCAATATATGCAAAAAGTATTTGCATACATTATTTACATAAGAACAGTGAGTGAGTGAGTGACAGGCGGCCAAAAACAATGTGAAAGATGTGATTAAAAAAGTCCCAAAATGATTATTAATTGCTATTATATATCTTGCAATAAAAGTTGCAACAAAAGCCATAGCTATGGGTGTCAGTGTTTCTTTTGAATATTGATTAATCTGAAGCATTTTGTCTTATAAAGCATGAAGCCCTCCACTATAAAAACATATTTTATGTTTTACACCAAAAGCTTCACCAAACTCTGGTAAAATAACCATTGTGTGAGGTATCTTTTAGAGAAACCAGACATCTAGTTCCACTCACCACCACTGAAAAACTTTCTGAATTACTAAGAGCAAAGCATTTCACACCAAACGACTTTACATACAACTTAGGGTTAGGGTTAGGGTTAGGGTTAACCCTAACCCTAACACAATTTAAGTGTGCAGAAACCTGAAGCTCTGCACTGGGGAGTGTGAATTTTTATTCTACCTTTTTAGATTTTGACACACTGTGCACTGCCACACTGAAGAATTATGCTTAAATGCAAGTGCTATTAGCCAAATAAATCAAGCAACACAAGGTTAATATTATTCTACACAAAGTGCATGGAACCAATCATATGTGTATCCGTAATTGTTGTTTTGTGCGATAGTACTGACATAAGATGATACAGTTATCATCAAAAAAACAAACGATAGGCTAATCCTCCAAGGCATACAGGGAAAGCTTTTACCCATTTAACAGTGTATACCAATGTTTTAGTCCTAGTATTAACAGTAATGTTAAATTTGCATTTAAATTACATTAATCTAATAGTTTGCACAACTGAATTCATCAGGTGGTTTGTTCACCAAAATTGCAGTTAATTGTTGAATACAGAATGTTCTTTACTCTGACCGGTACTGAATTATAGTTAGGCCTACAGTGTGTGGTAATATACTTGAACAGTGACATCTAATGGTTTATTTTTTTCATTGCAGATTTAAAAGGTGCTTCATTTTGTGCAGCTTTCAGGCAGGATATTTATTGTACAGGCTACACCGTACATTCCATTAACATGCATATGTTTTGTGACTGACATTTAATTTGTGGGGCTGTAAACTATATGCTCTATTCATATGAAACATATGCATACTTATTACACTTCACCATATTTAAATGATCCCCACTTGCACATGCGTAAAGAAATACAGTCCTGATAAAAAGTTTAATACCACTTCACAAATGGCAAAAAATCATATGTTGCATCAATGGATCTTAACAAGGTTCCAAGTGGATCTTCAACATGCTAAAAGTAGATCTTCAACATGCTACAAGTAGATCTTCAACATACTACAAGTGGATCTTCAACATGCTACAAGTAGATCTTCAACATGCTACAAGTAGATCTTCAACATGCTACAAGTAGATCTTCAACATGCTACAAGTAGATCTTCAACATGCTACAAGTAAATCTTCAACATGCTACAAGTAGATCTTCAACATGTTACAAGTAGATCTTCAACATGCTACAAGTAGATCTTCAACATGCTACAAGAAATGGGAGTGAGAAAAAACATTTTTTGAATATGTAATTTATTGGCAACAACGCTCAAACTGAAACAGCTGCTCAAAAGTTTAGGACCACACCTCCAAAAAACCCATAAACCCCCAAAACAGAAATCAAAGTCCCAAACATGAACTCAGTAATGAGTAGCTCCACCGTTTTTATTGATCAGTTTATGCTTGATGTAAGCGTTTCCATGTGGTGAGTGGGAACATTTCTCCAAGTGGTGAAGACGCCACACGCCCCTCCACTGTGGCATGTAGAAAACATCTCAGGTGGGATCTGCTTGTCATGCTAGTAACGTTGGAAACCATCAGAAACATCAAGGTTAAAATTTTACTCATCAGAGAAAAAACTTTCTTCCACCTTTCAATGTTCCATGTTTGCTGTTCTCTTGCAAAGTCCAAATGTCCAGTTCTGTAACGTCCAAGACGACAAGACATTTATTTGAAGACGTTTTTGTTTATAAAGTCCTTCAGTCTCAGATGCCGTCTGATGCTTATGGGGCTGCAG
>JBBIGC010135219.1:0-18599 GCA_037576955.1 Lepidarchus adonis
ATTCCATAACTGCGGGGCTTTATAGGAGAAAGCTCTGCCCCCTGCTGTAACCTTAGCAACATGAGGAACCAGCAAAAATATAAGATTTCATATACAGTCAAACCCTGTTATCTGGCCTAACCCACTTCTCACCATGAAAGGCTGCAGGACAGATTTCCTTCCATTTTTGTTTTTGGTATTTACACTGTGTACAGTGTCCACAATATGAGGATCCTCATCAGTGTTTATCGTGTATGTGGTTCTGGTTCTTGGGATGCACCAGCAATTTGGGAAAAAATGAGCCAGTGAAGTATTACATCACACGGGACCATCTGTGCTCATAAATCTGATCTCACTGTATGTTTGTACATATGCAGGTTCAGGAGTATCTGACCCGCTTCGAGAGCATTCCGGACATGCTGGAGCTTGACCACCTGACCGTGTCTGGAGATGTCACATTTGGGAAGCAAGTCTCTTTAAAGGTAAACCTGAGAGACACTGAGGGCCTGCTGTGTTAACAAGGAAATATATATATACACACGCACACACACATATATACATACATATATGTATATGTATGTGCAATTAATTAATTAATTAATTAATTAATTAATTAATTAATTATAAACCACAGTATGCGCTCACAACCTGCCTGAAACAGTAGTGATGATGAGAAAAAGTTCTTTCCCATCAGGTTTGCTTTTATACTGTAGCTATGGAATCAATCTGTGAAGCGATGGACTGGATGCACATTTCATGGCCTCAGCACTGCACATTCAAAGCCATGTCCTCTCAAGTTTATCTGATGCCAAGAGTTTAAACTGTTGTTCTGATGAAAAAAAAAAAATCAGCTTGTGTTCAAGGCTGGAGAAGCACTTAGTCACTGTGGCAGCTGCTGTGTCTCAGTAACACTTACCCTAACAATTCAACC
Organism: Lepidarchus adonis; assembly: GCA_037576955.1. Lineage (NCBI taxonomy): Eukaryota > Metazoa > Chordata > Actinopteri > Characiformes > Lepidarchidae > Lepidarchus > Lepidarchus adonis. The sequence goes on from JBBIGC010135219.1 coordinate 911, forward strand.
CCTGGAAAATGAACACACTCTTTTAGTAAACCGATCAGGACAAAGTGCACATCAGACCCTGAGTGAGTAGATTAGATTGGATACGTTTGTGATCTGTTTTGGGCTTGTGTTACCATACATACATATATTGTACTTGGTCTCAACTGAGCCCATCTGCCTTAAAAAAAAATTCAGGTAATCCACCTTTAAAACAAAACACTGCTGAAGGTACAGTACTGTGCAAAAGTCTTAGTCCCCTGAGAAATGCTTATGTAATAGTGGTTTAGAGGCAGGAAGTGTTCATATTTCTCACTTTCAGATCACTATTATTAGAATCAATGCAAATGAAATTAATACACAGATGTTTGTACATGTGTTCTCCTCATGGAAGCTCTGAATTATTTGTTGTAATCTCCATATCCCTGGTGTTATGTCTGGGTTTTCTTGAGTTGTGAGGATTTGTCCTTGAGAACCTCTGGGACCCTCAGCACCTTCACCAGGAAGCTTCTCAGAGGAACTTCTCAGGGACTTGAGTCCATACACACACATCAGGAGTGTATTAGCTTCACATCTGTCTCAACAATGTCATGTATGGAGACTACTGTACTTCCCCAACGATAGACCACCCACATTATAGACCGGCATGTTCTAGAAGCCGCAGAAAATGATCACTTATGTTTAAAACTCTAAGATTAGCTGCCCCATGTTATTAGCTGCAGTGTTACTGAATTAACTGATCTGAAGTACAAGCATCTAACTCGACCTCTGGAGCCTTTACAGCTCAATACCGATAATGACATTATACTGTAGTTGAGCATAAACAATTAAATTGATCAAATTTGGAACTTATTGATATTGTGCCACAACGCAAGAACTACGCTACAGAAATTAAGCTCCAGGCAACGTCTGCAACATCCAAGACGAACGCTAACAACATTAGCGACAGCAAAGCAGCACAGGTCACAATTGACAACGTTTACAAATCAGATTTTGAAGGATTTGAAGAATGATAAGCCTAATAATGTTAGCATTTCAATGTTGCTACGTTTATACCGAAGAATTGACATGTAGACGGATGATTAACATCACTGTACTGCAGTACCTCCACCCTCCTTCAAACGCTTTCCCAGCAAACAATAAACTTCTGTTAAATTGAGCTTTTTTCAGCTTGTATTATACACTAGGATGTAATTTAATGTAACAAAGCGCTAAAAGAGTTTAAGAGAGGCGTCATTTAAGTGAGAGAACATCATCACTGATCTATTTTTGCTTTGCTTTGCTTTTCTAACTGTTCATTGCTGCAGTAAATGGTGCATTTAAATTCAACTAGTCATTTGGGGATGTCGTCTTTTTATATTGAATTATACTTTAAGCGAATGTTTTTTCATGTTTTTAGATAAGCCGCAAACTGCATCCAATACCAGGCTTGCAAAATCAATGTATAAGCCGCAGCCTATCGGTGGGGAAACACAGTAACTTTTTACACACAAAACTCAGATTGTTTCCCCTTTTTTACTGTTATTTGCTGCAGAAAGACACTCACTGCTGAGTTAAATGGGAAAAAACAATTGGCACAATTGCTTAAGGCTTTTACACAGTCTTGTAACTTGTTCAGGAAACAGTCAGGGGTTTAATTCTAAATCCATCCAGAATGCCATTGACTTTTGCTGCCTGGTAAACATTTACATTTATTTATTTGGCTGATGCTTTTGTTCAAAGCAACTTCCAGGTACAGGAACAATCAAGCATTAATTCAGACATTACAGCACTGGCGTGAGAGCTACACTTTCCTTTTAGTCATAGAATACAGTGCAAGTGCTGCAGCATTATTATCTGAGAGGCTAGTTAGAGAATAACACATTTATGTTAATCATTAAGTGCGAATAAGCAAGTCTATAACAGAACAGAACAACATGAACTATTACTGTCTAGCAGAGCTAGAGTCCAGGACATTCTTCGCCGTCTTTAAATGCTTCAGTTCATTAGATGTAGTTAGAAGATTTTACAACATGAGCTATAATTGTGATTGCTGAGTAATCAAAGAGTTCAAGGAGTTCGGGACATTATACATCATTGATAAAAGCAAGACGTAATTACAATACTTTAAATGACATTTTTGCAAGTAACATGAACAATGAGTTGGAAACTGACCACTGTAGATTGAGATGGACTTGGACTCAACCCGCTTGGGACTTGATCTTGACTTGGACCATAAAGCTCTAGACTCTGCATTGACTTGGACTCAAACCTCTTTGTGCTCTATGTTAACTCCAATCTCTTTGGCTTCTTGACCAGGTCTTGGACTTGACAAAGGGAAATGCTAAAATGTACATGTTTAGTCATAAACCTGATTCTGTAGTTCAGTCTTATACTCAAAGCTGATACAATCGGTGGCATTAGAATGAGACCATCTGGTTAAACAGTCATTATTATTTGGATAGGATATCTGCAGATAGGAATGGAAACCCTTGCCATGGTGAATGTAATTGTAACCTTTGATCCTCTGTTCTGCCCAGGGAACGGTCATCATTATAGCCAATCATGGAGACCGGATCGACATCCCAGCTGGCTCCATGCTGGAGAACAAAATAGTCTCTGGAAACCTGCGCATCCTGGACCATTGATGTCATGTGACCTGAGCATGAATTCTCCTCACCAATCACATCAGACATACAGTCACAAACTCAACCTCTCAATTCCAGACTTTTATTTTTGTAATATGTTATCTTTTAATGTATTTTTTTCAAACATTCCATTTTTCTGGGTCAGTATCGAAACGTTATGGTACAACATCAGCCTTGGACGTCCCGTGTCCAACACAGCCTGGTCATTCCCCGTTCAACCACGCCTCCTTTAACTTATTTGTTAACTGCCGGGTTTATTGAGTGTATCTGTGTAGGGGAGCTGCCAAAATGTGTTGGACACTGGCCCACCAGCTTTCAACTTGAGGTACAACATGTCTCCGGGACGATCATACAATATCAAAAAAGCAAAAGCTCATTTGTTTTTTCTTCTCTGAGAAGATCAGTATTTTCTCTTGGAGCCACGTCCCAAACTGTGCCGAGTTTGGCCTGAACCACACTTGAGTGGTGTTAAATGTGAAGAGAGAAGCAATAAGCTTTCTTCCACACTAACAGTTCCAGAAGCTTCTCTAGATTCTGGAATCGTCTATGGAACAAAATAAAGTGCAATACCTGAACAAGCAGAAGTGTGTGTTTCACTGTCCACCTCACTACTCACTGTAGCTGCTCCCAGTTTGCTTTATTGCCATGAAAGGAGACAACCCTTCTGTTCCTTTGTATACAGTTCGGAGGTCTTTGCATCCCCGAAGCAGGACTACTACATCTCCCAGAATTCCCTGAGGCAGCAGGTGACTACAAAGCCATTAATGTGAAGGTAGCCAGGCATTAAAATCTGCACACAACAGACAACACACAAAGGTCAGACCTCAGAAACCATCTCCAGACCTGCTGTACTAGCCGGTAGAATTCCAGAACATTTGGAAAATTCTAGAACACTCAAGAATTCCGGAGAATTTCAGAAATCATTGTGAATCCAAAACCCTTCAGGAATTCCAGGAACCACCATGATTCCAAGACGTTTACACAATTCTAGAACCCACACTGAGAATTCCGGGAATCTTAGACGTCCCGTCCACGTAAAGATGATGTTTTTTTATCGATATTGAAAGGTTAAAAACTAAAAACGCCTTTCAAGGAAAAGACAAGGAAATCAGGGATTTTTGTTAAAACTGCAACTTCATCTCCTTGGATGTTCTGCGATGGAAGATACGGTTCTGAGGGGTATGCATCCCCGAAGCAGGCCAGCAAGGATGGAACCGGATGGAACGTACCTATATTCCCACACTTTTACCTCCATTCTCCAATTCAACCCTCTAGCTCTACCCTCCCCAGTAGCTGAAAAAAGGGCAAAAATATTCACGCCATACTAAAGAAACAACATGCCTGATAACTACGACATTTTTAACATAATTTTCCCACACTCAGACTCCAGCTACATCATGTATCAAATGGAAGAGGAAGAAAAATATGAATCAAAATACACCAATCCAACTTTCCCCAAGAAACATCAATAAGGATTTTTACCCATACAACCTTCACATGAGATTAACACTTTATTATTTAATCACTAAGATAAATCAGGACAACACTCATCCGCAGTGGCACAGAGAAAAGGAAGAAGAAATGATGAAAGGCTGTTATATGGTGAGTGGCGCTGCAAGTTTTTATGGGAAATGTAGTTTGGAGAAATCTACATATACAATACTGTACAAATTGTAAATAACAGTAACACAGTAAACACTGACTGTGTCAATGTGTGTCTTCACCATTTTCCAGATCTTTCCTCATGGAAGCTCAGTGTCACTTGTAGTTGCCATCAAATCCCTGGTTTGGTCTCAATCAGTCCTTCCTTCCATTAAATCAGGTTCTGCTGAAGGTTCACATCCATGCAATGACTGGAGGCCTGGAGAGAAGATCTAGAACCAAACCTGTTCTTCTAACCAGCTCACAACTGATCAATGACTTTTACACATCTCAACACAGATCAGACTCTTGATTCTTTTTACGGCTTCACTGTTGCTTTTCCTCTTCTTGCTGTAGAAAGACACTCAGTGCTGAGAGAAACGACTTTAAAAGACTTTGGCTCAGTACTGTACATAGAGAGATGGACAGAACTAGAGCAAGTTAAAGCCACAGTGCTTGAAAGAGTGAGTATAGAGAGTGTGCAGGTTCAAAAGAAGAACAGAGGCAGAGAGAGAGAGAGATCAAGATTTCCCCTTCACTGCTCTGCGTACAAGCACTCAGCTCAAACTCTCCCAGAATTCCCTGAGGCAGCAGGTGGCTATAAAGCCGTAATGTGAAGGTAGTCAGGCATTAAAATCTCGAGTGTATGATCTGCACACAGCACAGCAAGAAAAACAAGCAGACCTCAGTACTGATCTCCAGCCGGCTGTACTGCTCACATTCCCTGTAGAATTCCTGAATTTTCAGAGAATTCCAGAAATCAGAACCTTTACATAATTCTAGAACTCTAATCTTTGAGGCCACGCCCACACGTAGCCAGGAATTCTGGAAAACAGTGGTGTATCTGCGTTTTGGCTTCCGTCCACACGTAAACAGCGTTTAGGGAAGACCTTCCAGGATGGACACATTTGAAAACACAGTTTTTGCATTTGTGTGGATGAGGAAATCAGGGATTTTTGTTAAAACTGTGCGACTTCATCTCCTTGGATGTTCTGCGATGGCAGACAGACAATATTCTGTTGCTTATAACTTTGCTATTGTAGTGTTGACCTGCTTACACACACAGTTACTTTCCCTCCTTTTTGAAGAACACAGGAGTCAGACTGACCTTCGGATGTTATTATATTATAATAAATACTTTAAAAATGCTGTTTCTTTGGGACCTGCACAGCAAAGGCCAACCATACGACCACCAATCACCTGTCAGTGTTGTAAAAAAAATATGATTTAGTTGATGGGGTGGGGTGGGGGGGGGGGTGGAGGGTACACAAGACTGTTTGGTGTTTGACATCGTTTTTTGCATTTACATGTGGATTTTTTCAAAAACGTGCTCGTGTGAACTGGATTTTTGTTACAAAAAAAAATGATCATTTTTAAAATATCCAGCTACATGTGGATGAGGCCTGATTCCTGATTAAACCTCCGCTTGCTGAGGTTTAATCCTGAAGTGGATCTTCACAGTGTTGTAGGAACATTTAAGGAAAAGAGTAAATCTCACAGCTGTAGAAATCAGTTTTCTGAATCAAAATAGACACACACACACACACACACACACACCTAAAATTTCAGAATTCAAGAACTCTCTGAGAAGTCAGGTGGTCAGAAATGTCTCACCACATACATGAAGGCCCTCAGAACACGAATCAGACTAAGAATGTTCTGTTTTTCCCTCTGTAATGAGGAGGATCTGATTAGCCTAATCTTTTCACACTTCACGCTCTCCTCCTCCCTCCACAGGGATGTAATTACAACAAAAGCTTTGACAGAACTCTCCCTGCAAGAACAAGCAATCAACTCAATGTGGATTTTCATTCTTCTCCTCCTTTCTTTTCTGAATAATTCAGAATATACTTACACTTACACACTCCAGGCTTCACAGGCCACGAGGCTAAGGCCTCAATAAACAATCATTTCAGTAGAGAACAGGGGTTCCCCCAGATACCCAACACCTACCGGTTCTGTCATAATGCACACAGTCAGCATGAGGCCATCTGGAGCAGAATGATCTTCGGTCTTCAAGCCTGAATCGTCCCTGATCTTCGCTCGGTGCTGGAAATGAGCAAACAAAGCAAACCTCCACCACTGCAAGTATGGGACACTGATTTTTGCTAAAAGTTCTGCTGAATGAGCTCATATCCGATAAGGAGCTCAATCCTGCCGCCTTCCAATCTTTATATTAAACACAGATGTGCATAATCAAAATGTTGAGGAACACTTGTGCATCAGAGCCCAAATCCGGTCCTGGAGCCCGGTGTCCACAGTTTGGTAGTTCCCTTCCTCAAGCACTCTCACTACACCTGGACCAGGTGTGTCTGATCACCAAAACTGTGGACCGGATCTGGACACCCCTGTTATAACTGCTGAAAACGTTTAGGGATATCAGAATTTTATAATATTTTATAATAGTTTTATTATATATATATATTTATAATCGTTTTCTGTATAGTGTTTAAGGTGTAAAGGGTGTAGTTCAGAGTGCGGTTGGTGCGAAATGTTCTGTTCTAGAGAAACTTTACTGAGTCAGATCCGTTCACAATGGTGGTCCATGAAACCTGAAGCCTGAGACATTGTTTTAGCAGAGTTTGGAGAAGAATTTGGCCTGAAACCAAACTCCTTCATGGAGGAGGGATACACAAAGGGCGTGTTGAGGCTAAATAGTCCCCAAAGTTATTGAGTTCAGATTTATTATTTTACCATCATCACCCTTCCACAGACATGCGGCGCTTCACTGAGGGTGGAGAAGTGACGTAGTTACCACCACTGTAAAGACATCCCATTTTACACCCAACCCACTCTGAATGGGACCCCAACCACTGAATTATGGAGGTATTTTGGAAAAAGTGGAGCAAGGTCCCTTAGAGCTAATCCGAAAGCCAAAAGACTGACTGTTAAAAAGCAGGTCCACTGAAAAGGCCTGGGCAACCCTACACCCAGATCGACACACTTAGCTGAGATGTTTAATTCATACCGGTCCTGCTCAGTTACAGCAGCCTTTTCATTTGGCTGCTATTCATGCTGGACTCCATGGAAAGGTGGTGCATGGTGCCAGTTGGCAGGAATGCCCGTTCCTGCTGAAAGTCAGTTTACAGTACAGACCGGCCGGCCGATGAGGAGGAGAAGGCAAACAGAAGCACATGCACACACTCAGAACTAAACATTCACCATGCCCAGACCATTCCAAACGGCCCTGTACACCTGTTCCAAATGAACCTGTTCACCTGCGCTACCTCACTTTTTCAGGCTTTGAAAAAAAACCTGCCCCCATCTACATGGGAACATTGATCCAGGCCTACACACTATGGGTGGGAATCACAGGGTCTCTCACGATACGATACGCGATACGTGGCCCACGATAACGATACTTACGCGATATCGTGATTGTGATAATAGATAAACCGCACGACAATGACGTAGCGATATAACACAGAAACAATGGGATGAGTTATTAATTTACATAAGTTACAGCTACGCTATTGTCACCTTGCCCATATTTGCTTTGCAAAACGCGGTCAGAAGCTCAGTGAAACCTCTACTTCAGCTTCAGGGCTTCACTTCTGTTCCCCTTTATCACTTAGCAAGTTGCGCTAGCATTGTGCTACCAACCAAACGATCATAAAGCAACTCTTTCCCTGCATCAAACTCTACATAGTCGACTGAACACTACACAGTGCATTGTTCCCCATGAAACACGCCTTCTGCTACATCGCTAGTTTTAACTGTGTCTATACTGGACACATTATGGAGCGATACGCTTCTTCTCTGATCTAAATTATTGTTGAGAACAGTTTAGCAAACGCTAGATTTTGGCAAAGACGCGCAATTCTGCACACTTGGATTACTGGGTCCCCATTTTTAAAGAAGAATGTGTGTTTACTCACGTTGACGTCTCGCTGGTAGCATCATCCAGTCGCTATGAAAGAAGTGCAGGAAAAAGACGCACAGAGAAACAGACATCACAAAATGATTCACGCTCTGTTCCATTAATGTTCTAAAAGCCAAACTCAGACTTTAGATTTAAATGTGGCTGGGGCGTCTCAGCTGAGTTTTTTTTTTTTTTTTGACCTGTGGCAAAATTCAGCTTTTACCGAAGTCTCCTGCACTTATTCGAGCAGCGCCACCCAGAGGAGAGAGGAAGTAGCAACACTGATGAGTCAAATAGGCGACGAACGTGTATTCATTTAAATATCAATGTTGCCGTCAGTGTATCAATTATCATATCGCGTGAGCAATATTTTGGCCCACCCCATCTACACACCCACCAGATCACTCAGCTCAATGAGGGCGATTGGAGATTCCGTCCCTCGTGGAATCAAACACCAATCCTTTGTTATCCCTCACTGGTGGAACGAGCTCCCCAGCTACATCAAAACTGCAGTCTCTCTCTACGTTCAGGAAGCACCTCAAGACTCAACTCTTCCATGCCCACCTCAGCATCTAAGCCCCTCCCACACACACTATCCATCTCCACCTAAAGTTCCACGTAAAGTTCATGTTACCACACTTGCAATCTGCATTTAATTTTATTTATGGGACTTTTATTGTAGCATTTACTAATGAGGAGGAATGTCCTGGACTCTGGCTCTCAGTAAGGAGTATGAGTATGTTTGAGAAAAGGAACTACCACACTCTGCTGGACACCCCTGCTTTAATGTGATCTCAGAAACCATCAGCAAAATATAATCACACTATGTCCAGCATATTGATGTTGTTCTTCTCAAACTGTTACTGTCTTTAAGACTGATGATCTTTTAGACTGGCGGCCATGAGTCTCATTAAAGAACAGCCCAAGCAGAAAGAAGTTCAACATGAATGGGCGGGGCTAAAGTGTGACACACTCAATACTGAATGTAACTGTAAAAGGATTTGTGACATCACAAAAAGCAAATCCATGGCTGTTTTGCCATATATGCGCTAGGGAGTATACAGTACATTCAGTAGAAAATGTAATGATATTTCAATACTACATACTACTAAGAGAAGTTTTTCATAACATGGTTTCTTTAAGCTAGAAATTAATATATAAATGAAAATGCTTTTCTGTATGCTTTACAATGTGAATAAAAATTTACATCAAATGAAAGTATGGGCCCTTTAAAAAGTTGCAGATGATTTTTTCCCTCTTTTAAGAAGCTGTTTGGGGGAATTATGATTAATTCTGAAAGCAGAACGTACACGCATTAGGGGTCCATGACTCACATGCTGCCACCATGTGGCCAAACACACAAACAACACTTCAGCATTAATTTCTGGAAATAAAAACAGATCCACTGAAGGTCAGGGGGTAAAAGCCGATAAGTGCAGGGCAGTGTACAAAGACAAGTAGTAAATTACTGGGGAAAACAAACCAAATCGAAACAGCTATGGTTTGGTATTAACAGGGATTTTCGGACCCCTCAAACACTGAATAGCGTCCTCATTCCGAAAATGTCGCAAACTAAGAAATAACTCTGAAGCGACATATCAGCTACATGTACCAACTTCCACTAAATGCCGTCCATCAGCCAGGACGTGGTGTTGGCTTTCTCTCGTTTTGCACTGGCGGTATAAGTCAAAGCCAGCTAACAAATTAGCTTATATGCTAACATGCTAAATCATCACACAACTGTGCGGGTGTTCAGTAATTCCGAATAGATTTTCTCATGCTTCAAAATTCTGGCTGCTGTCTCTGTGGGCATGAATTCTAGGCCACAAGATCACTGAAGCTCGATTTATCAGCTTGGTTTTGTATTTCTTTTCATATTTAGCTAAACTAACATTAGCCTAGAGGTTAGTACCTCGCCCTTATGATCAGAGGGTCACAGGTTCAGCTCCCAGCCCCGATATGACTGCAGTACTCTGCAGTACACTGCTCTCCAGACATTTTCTACCTGAAATCTGCCCAGAGAATGTCTCCCAGATAGTTCCATTTATAGTTCATGTCGTAGCGCTTGCAGTATGTATTTAAAAACTAAAAGTCAAAGCGTGAGCCAAATGAATAAAGGTAAAAGAAATTAGTTATAGTTGCTTAATGCTCCACCTGAGCATGTGTGGATAAATGCAGGTCACAGTTGTGTGATCACAAGGACATTGGAGAAAGAAAAAGATTCTTGAATTACATTTCCTAAATTGATATAATAGAATTTAATTTGTAGACACTCGTTCAATGTTTCTATTGAACTTTTCACCATGACATTTTGTTAACATAGAGATTTTCAGATGTAATTCAGAAATTAAAAAATGGAAAACATCCACAGCAATGATATGATGCTGAATTATCAAATACCAGTCAATGTTTGCAAGATGAAAAGCTACATTTAGAATAATGGATAGACAATTGGACTTATTTTCTTTCTATGACTAATTTTTTGTAATATGAAGAAGTTTTACACCATTTCATAGTAAAGAGCTGCCTTCATTACAGTACAGTGGTACAGTACCACCTAGCTTTTGCAGTGCAGTTTTCTTAATACAGCACCAGAAACCACTTAAGCAAATCGGTTAGCAACTCCATGTTTCAAGGCAACTCTCCATTACTTGCCTTGTAGCTCCAAGGCAAATCTAAAGTAGCAAAATCATTGTCTTAATGTAATTTTAGTACTAGTGAACAGACATGCATCACAAAGATGAACACCCAAGACTTTTTTATTTATTTTATTGTTTAAAGTTGGTACAAAAACCATCAGATCAGAAACATTCGTAATTTTCTGCCAAAAAAGCGTGGGGACAAAAGCTCCAGAGACAGGCAGAACTAAAGTAATCCCATTAAAGAGCGGGACCATGCACACACAAACAAACAAACAAACAAACAAAAAATTCCAAGAGATGGGGGGAGCCCTTGACACAAGTTTCTCCACTACAGGGAGAAAGAGGGGACAACATTGCATGTCTAGCCTCCAGTCAGTGGAATGAAGATCCCAGTGAAAGTGAGAGGAAGGAAGGATGTGAGGTATCCTTGGCTGCGGCGCTCATTGCTTGGAAACGCGGATCAGGCGGTAAAGGGCTTCAGGAAGTTCTGAGTGTAGCATGTGGCTTCAGCGAACAGGTCAGAGGTCAGGTTCATTCGGGAAGGCAGGCCAAAAAAAAGGGGGTGGAGTTCTCCCTGAGCTGAAGGATTCGACAGATTCTGCACTGGAGTGTTTGCGAGTCAGTCGGGACAGCAGGTCTCACACAGCTGATCAGTCGAACACAGAAGAACAAGCACATGTACACACCTGAACAATGGTGGAGCAGTTCCTGAGCTGTGTTTCACAACCCAGTGCTTGAGGATGTCCCACACTTTTTGGTCTATTTCATCACCACACAGATCAGAACCAAACCATTGAAGGAATTCACTCTAATCGCTGCATCTGGGTTTTGTAGACCCAGGGTCCATGCACATTGGACATGTGTCAAAGAATCTGAATTCCTCACATTAAGATGCATCACTAGCTCTTTGGTAAGTTGTAAGGATTACAGTTGCGCCCAACTATCGTTAATTTAAGCAAATAATGATTTGACTCCCCCTTTTGAGTAAAAAAAAGCGGTTTTAGATTTAGATTTGTTGCTGAATCTATTTGAATCCTAAAGCAGCTTTTAGATGTGTTTTATGGCATTCAAGCTAAAAGCCAACAACGCCTCTTAGTAAAACTGCTACAGCTTATTACAATGAAGAGGAATCGTCAAGACATACATAGACAGAGGTCTTGATTTCATTTTAAAATATTTTTTTTGTGTTTTGACCTTAATAACACAATTTTTAACAGGGTTATTAATCAGTTGTGGGGCCTAATGTCCCTTTTATTCTATTACAACAAATTTGACACTTTATTTCCCAAAAAATGATGTATTTTCATTTATGCAGCAGATGGAGATATAGCTGGATTAGAGCAAATCCTGAGCGTTTCTGGGTTAAAAAACACAGCTTTAGAATGTATTCACATACGGTACAGACAAAACAACACGGTATAGGAAACAGGCCTCCAAAACAGTACACACCACATCTCTTCACCTGTTAATTACTGAAAAGGATCCAACACTCTTGTGACAGCGCTAGCACAGAAATGCTAGCGAAATTAGCCTACATAAACACAGTATGTATTCAAGTTCAGTGGTAGCAGAGGTGCTAAACTCGTGTTTAAATATGTAATACTAGTTATTTGGTGAAAGACCTGACCCATTCACCAGAAAAAGGGAGGGTGTAGAATGACACATTAAGTATTGAGTACTGTTACTTCACTCAGGCAGAACAGGGAACCAAGCACATTCAGTTAAACAGACACACACACAGTCAGTCAACAAAGATAAAGTTGCCATCTTATTCTAATTTTCAGCTTTATCTTTCACACAGCGTGTCGTTATGACTGCGCTTAAAGGGAGAGAGGTTTTGCGTGTCTGTAGAGGACTTTATGCATCCAGAGATTTCAGACTTCCATTCTACACCTTAAAACTATGGATGAGCCTTGCTGGGACACTGCTACTTCAAAACCTTAGCAGAGGAAGGGGGTCACATTGCTTTTTCCTGAAAGCAGAGGCGTACTGCACCATCTTTTAACTCGTTTTCCCACTTGCTGTTTCTAGTTCATAGGAAATCAATTGGTTAATGATGTGAGACAGAAATGGAATGTGTACGGACAAAAAACACAACCTTTTTGAGAGTGGGACTGCTGACAAAGAGGTTGGTTTAGTTAAAAAAATTAAATAATAATTTAGGGGCCACCACATGTGTAAGGAGAATGAAGCAGGCAGTATACATAAATGGAAAAATAAATAATAATAAAAAAAAACGACCTGCCATAAAGACGTCTGCATCTTTAGATGGGGGCTATGAGCAAAGCCCAAACCATGACATTAAATTGGGGCAAATGATCAAAAATGACAGTAAATATAGGAGCAAGACTGCGACAGAGCATCGGTTCAATTAAAAGCAGAGGAAATTGATCATTAAGCTTGCATTTTTTGGCTCAAGTGCCACATTTGCAATGCTCACACACAAGGATGTAGGTCCCGTTTATCGCTAATGTGCTCAGATGGTTGCTCAGGTTCCTCTATGTGCTCTCAGAGCAGCCTGTGGTAAAGACTGCATGGAGAAAAGGACTCCTACCCAAACATCTACACAGGCAAGGATCGGTCAGAGTGGATGGGTTACTAGAAATAAATAATTACATGGGAGACTAAATTAATTTGGCATTGAACTGCATTGCCTTAAAGAACTGATGAGCTTGTTGTAAAAACAAGCAGGATTGATCATCTCAGTGCACCTCATTGGACTCGGTCCCAAAGGCCTGATTTTTAAATCCAGCACCCTTGAGGGCTCTTTCCTGCCAACACTGACAAATTTTCAAAAAAGGAACATTCAGAGGAAGACTTTTTCAAGTATACTGCCAGCGTAGAAGCCAGGAAGGCCATCAGAATTTGAAATGGGATCTTAGATGGGTGGCGTGGCCAGTTGGACAGTTGGGTCAGATTGAAGGAGCCATCATACACAAATTGGACCGACGACGAGCCACGAAAGTGAATTTTTAAATTTGTTCATAAGAAAGGGATTTAAATCCCACGTCAGTTGTTTTGCACAGATATGCCAGATATGTAGGCGAGTTACAAATCCCACATTAAAAAAAGTAAATGTCAGAGTCTCTGAAAACTGGGTTAGTGGGTTTTATGAAGAAATGTCTCACGAGTGGTGAGTGAGGCCCAATGTTCAAACTGTGCAGTACGCATCACTGAAAGCAAATAAAAAGATGCAAATGGACCCCGTCCCATACTGAAGCCCCAGAGCGATGCTGCACTTTAAACACACTGTTTCACTGCGGATTGCACTTCCATTTGAAGCCCTGAAACTAGAATTCAAACCTTTCTGTTTCTGTAGGGTACTGCTTTTGTTCAAAGCCCTCTCTATTGCTTTGCAGCAGAAGTCTACACACCCTTGTGCGAGTGTGTGAGAAACACAAAAACTGAGCACACACAGTCAGGCATTTTCTAGGCTACATGTGGGACGATGACTATAAAGAAACAAAATACAGGTACGTAGAGCGTAACTCCAAAAAACACACACCTATAACTTTACATTTGATTAACATTGATACTATGCATAAATAAAAATGTTAATTATCTTTAAGTTAGGCATATTTGATTTACACGGAAATCATCTCTCTAAATTCTAAATGTAGCATTTTGCTTACTTAATGCAGCCAAAGATGATGATGAATTGGTTTTGTTGAGTGTAAATAACTCTAGTTAGCTCAGTACAGACACTCGTATAAAGTATGGGTATTGCATCACTAAAGTTGAGTCGAATGCTATTAGCATATTAGCAAAGAAACACTGTATACATTATTGTACGCCCTCAAGTCCACTGCAAAACATGATTCATAGCCCACCCATGTGTTTGTATAGCCCCATGTTGTTTTGTTTTTTTCCCCCTCATGTAGGTATTTTTTGTTTCACTTGAAAATATATATTTCTCTGTTTTTTTATGGATTAAGAAATTTTCACTTAAAAAAAGGTCACTTATAAAGCAGAGGAAAAAACAACAACCCGCCCCCCCCCCAGTTCAACAGTCCTAGATAGGTGGGGAAAGGAGAGGGGAAAGAGAGAGGGGCAAGAGAAAATCGTTTTAAATAACAGAGATAGAAAGGAAAGCTATTTTCACATTGCAAGCGTAACCGCTCAACTCTGAGTTCAGGTTTGCCTTTGAAAGTGACCCATATTGGTCATTATGTGCCTTGAGATGACCTGCACACAGGAAATACACATTATTACAGTAGTTATGAAGAATGAATGATTTTCTAATTTGCTACCAACACTATGAGATAAAAAAACGAGAATTATGATTCAACTCATCATGCTCTCGTGGGATCTAGGAGAACATCAGTCTTAGATGTCGGACAGCCATAGACGAGGCCAGAAATAGTGAGGAACCACCGTGTCTCAGAATGGGCAATATGTCTTATCAATATTTACAATGATCTTATATATAGGCGTAGTAAAAATGTGATACTTTGAGATTTTTTTTCAATATGCCACAATACGTATTATTCCATCATTTTTTAAGATTTTAACATTTTTAATAAAAATAAATAAATTAAAATGTAAAAATCTTAAAAAATGATGGGAAAATACGTATTGTGGCATATTGAAAAATACACAATACGTATTTTTCCATCATTTATTAAGTATGTAACAAATCAAAAAGTCAGCAGGGCCATATTTACAACAGTAATAAAAAATTTGTAAGAAGTAAATTGATTTCTATTGTGTTTCTTAGACTGCAGTATAATAAGTTCACTTACGCAAAACTAATAATGTTTTATAAATAAACAGTGTTTAAGAACAGACAATATCATGAAACATTTAGACTGTGGCCACAATTTATTACGATAATGATAAATATCTTCATATTGCCCGGCACTACCTGCAGATGGGAGAATACATTGTTAGGAGTCTTTTCCAAGGACCTGTATCAGTGTAACGTTCAGCGCTTAGAGCATAGAGCGATCAAACCTCAGTCTGCTGTAGGCAGTGGTATTACCCACAATGCTAAATCATATCTCAATTCAAATGGCGACAACTTTTGTGCAAGGTGTAGCTTTCGACTAGTGTAGCTATTCTAAAAATATGTCAGCTGTCTTGCATAGTGTCAGTTATACAGGAAACTGCAAACTGTTCTTCTACTATGTATGGTAGTAACACACTACTGGTGCTAATAATGTTGCTAGTATATTAGCTAACTTCAGATTTGAGCCATTCTAACACTTTAATGTGAAGATATGGAGAGAAAGAGAGAGAGGGAGAGAGAGAGAGAGGGGGCTAAATAAAGAGACAGGAGCATAGAGAGGGTATGGGGGGCCTTCATGAATTCAGTGGGGTCAAGCCTAATAAGTCCATGCCTAGTCCACAGGACCCTGGAAGATGAGTCTAACGTATCCCTGCTCTCCACTCAGCTGCTGGGCACAGAATGGGCAGGCTGCGTGGAAGGTGTGTGTGCCATGGGGCAGCGGGATCTGGCTCCAGAAGGCCACCGTTTTCTCCGAGCACACGTGGCCGCAAGGGCTGAAGGCGTGTGTGGGCGGAGCTGCATCCAGGTAAAACCCTGCCTCGCAGCCCAGCCACAAAGGAACGTAAGGCCCCCTGGCCCGGCACATGGGGCACTCGCGTTCACGGCTGTCCCGCTCTCGCCCGCCGTCCCGCTCACTCGAGTCCCGCGTGCCCCAGCTGTGGTATCCGTGCACATGGCCGCACTGCAGGTAGGCCCAGGGCTGCTTCTCGTCCACGGTGTCCTTGCGCCGCATGCTGGGGAAGGCCAGCGTGTTGAAGCCGACGGGACACTGAGGCCGTGCTGCGTTCAGCTCCTGTCGCAGAGCCTCCAGATGTTTGAGCGTGGGTGTGCGCTGCAGGCCTTCAGCCGTGCGCCACAGAAGAGTAGCACCACACAAGTCGATAAGCGAGCCATCCACCAGCTCCTGGGTCTCACTCTCCACCTGGAGAAACAAGAATGTCATACTGGTTTTAGTGTGTGCCTTTATGAAACAGAAAGCTTGCCAAAATCACGTTAGTACTCACTGTATGCAGTTGTACATGTCGTTTCTGATTAATAAGCCTTCGCAGGCACAAAAAGGAGATTAAGGGGTTAATGTTTTGGAATAGTACACATTACAGCTGTAAAAACATCTGCTTTTTCACATCAGCACCAATAAACTGCCATATTACCAGGAGTATAGAAGGAGCGTGACGCTGAAGTCGTCTGTAGAATTGATGTAGTTCTACATTTCCACCAGCAGGTGGCAGTAAGCTCCAGGTCTTAGTCTTTGTATAACTAGGAGGGTGATTCTGAGAAATATCAGAGTTCATTTAACAGGATATGCATAAGAGCATGTGAAACCATGCATGTTACGTGTGTTTAGATGCATTTGCTTGTGTGCTGAACATGATTTAATGGAGCTTTATGTGTTGGCTTCTGTAAAAGAGTCTTTCTTGCTGTAGAAGATATCCAGTGCATGTATTTTGTGTGTGTGGTCCTTTCTCAAGGACATGCAGCTGCAGTTTAAGTTCTTAAGTTATCTCCTTAACATCTGAAATTAATACACGGCCTGAAAGTAGCACAATGAATCAACACTCTTGCTTCAAACGTAGAGAGCTGCAGCGTTGAGATAAGACTTCATAAACAAAAAAATCGAAAAAAGATGATAGATTATGAAAATTAAAACACAAACATGGAAATCACAAGAGACTTCCTCAATTACTGTATAGGAAGATTAAGATGGTGGAAAGTAGTTTCTTAAGGAGAATGTTATATCCGCTGGTCATAACTAACTTCTAGAACTTTATAGATTTTAAGTTCTTACACACATGATCATCAAGGATTCCTAAAACTACAGGCCAGAGGAACTCACAGAAGGCCATCACGCTTTATAACTAAAACTACAGGCCAGAGGAACTCACAGAAGGCCATCACGCTTTATAACTAAAACTACAGGCCAGAGGAACTCACA